>BPTQ01000008.1:314980060-315081498 GCA_019973895.1 Chrysanthemum seticuspe
GAGAGAAAAGAGAGAATTTTAAGCCGTCGGTTCCTGGTTCCACCTCCTAGTAGAGTTTAAAAGTTCTGTTCACTTGTCTTGAAAATTTGAGATGATCCTCCACCTTGGTCCTTGGCTGCCGAATTTTAAGAGAGAAAAGAGAGAAGAGTTTGATATAGTTTTGTGAAATGAAAGAAATGAAATGAGTTTAGTAGTATAATACTAGTATGATTAAGATATTATGCAAAAATATTCCATGACTCATCCCCCCTTGTCGACAAGGGGGGTTATTCATTCTTTCTTATTGTTTTTTGTTTTATTATGTATTATGTAAGATTATGTGAAGTTAAATGAGGTTAAATGATAAGTTGTAGTCACTTTTGAGTATATAGGGTAGCGTTAGTTAAAAATAAATTTTCACGGGTCAAGATAAAATATATTTAGGTCATAAAAATTATAAAAATACATTTCTTGAAAAATTTGAGTGAAATAATAATAATCGTGTCGTATTTAAGAAAAACGTCGTAATTATATAAATACAACAATTTAGTTACAAAATAAATTTAAAACACTGGGTAAACTCATAATATTATTTTTATAACTTAATATGAGTATAAAAATATACCGGGATAATTTTTGGAATTAATGGATCAATTGTTCAAAATAATTACTTACGCGATAACGTTTATTTAATATAAAATTAAACGTTTAACGAAAAATGCAAAACCATGCATAATATTGATATGAAATGATGACAATGATGTTAATGAAATATAGACTAAACTTAGTCTATATGAAATGACCTCGATGATATGATCATGAATTCACAGCTAAACCATTACGGTTACGTGAATTTGATGCTCGTAAACCTAGTTTACGATAAACGATAAATGATGAAGCATGAATAATGTTTTGAAATATGACCTGAAAATACGAGTTGTCACACCTGCATTTGAAAAGGCAATTAGATCAAATCCGGATTCCTTCGGATACCAAAGTCCCATGTGAATGGATGTCTTCAGGTACCGAAAGATATTTTTAACCTCTTTGAGGTGCAGTTCGGTAGGCTTTGCTTGAAACCGTGCTAATAAGCAAACAGCAAAATGAATATCTAGTCGACTAGCAGTGAGGTACATGAGAGAACCAATCATGCTCCGATATTTCTTCGGATCAATAGGTTTCCCAAAAAAATCGGCTCCAATTTTTGGTGAAGTTACCATTGGTGTTCCGACCGAGTCACAATTATCCATACCATGATTTTTCAAAATCTCAGTTGTGTATTTAGCTTGATTTATAAAAATTTCACGATGGGACTGATGTATTTGTAAACCAAGAAAGAATTTTAGTTCTCCCATCATGGACATTTCAAATTTACTTTTCATGAGATTTTCAAAATGTTTTGCAAGATTCGGATTAGTGGACCCAAAGATGATGTCATCCACGTAAATCTGAACAATCAAAATGTCGTTTTTGCATTTTTGTGTAAACAAGGTAGGATCAACTGTGCCTTTGGTGAAATTGTGTTGGATAAGGAAAGAGGACAGTTTGTCATACCACGCTCTCGGAGCTTGCTTTAATCCATAGATTGCCTTTTTGAGTTTGTAGACGTAGTCTGGATGTTCCATGTCTATGAAGCCTTCTGGCTGACTCACGTACACTTCTTCTTTTAGAGTTCCATTCAAGAACGCGGTCTTAATGTCCATCTGATAAACCGTGATGTTTTTGTGAGCGGCATAGGCTAAGAATATCCTGACTGCTTCTAGTCTAGCTACCGGCGCGAATGACTCTTCAAAGTTTATCCCTTCCTCTTGTCTATATCCTTTGGCCACAAGACGAGCTTTATTGCGAATTACAGTCATTTCTTCATCCCGTTTGTTCTTCCATAACCATTTAAGATCAATGACGCGAACGTCAATGGGTCTTGGAACCATTTCCCAAGAGTCATGAAGACAGTATTGGAGAAGTTCCTCCTGCATTACTTCTATCCATGCGGGTTCTGCCATTGCCTCGCGAATGTTTTTCGGTTCAATATTGCTAATTGAGCAAAGGTAAATGCATAATTCGCAATCTGTGGCAAGTTGGCGGCTCGTCTGAATTGGCCTTGACGGTTCACCAATAACTTGTTCAATTGGATGGTCTTTTGTCCACTTCAGAGTAGAAGGATACCGTTGGTTAAACGTATGCGATTTAGATGGTTCTCGTAAGCTTGAAGAAGATTCAGCTGATTCCGTAGCAAACGGGTTTTCAAATAAGTCTTCATCTAACGTTGTATCGTTCTGGTTTTGGTTATGCTCATCAACTGCTGGTAGAACGGGTGCAATAGTTGTAGATGATGTAGATGGAGTTGGTGCATTGGTTTCGACCGTAGTAGATGCATCTTCTGTTGGTGGTGGTGGATGATTTTGAGCGGGTGCAGCGGAATGATGGTTTGATGCATTTGTCGAAGTTCCACCATAGTATTCATCGAACATTAACTCGAAGAAATTCTCCCATTCTTGTTCTTTAGGATTGTCAAACGAAGTTGATTGAGCTCTTTGAGGTACGAGTCCTGAACTGATGTGTCCAGAAGTCTGCTGGTTTAGTGCGGGTTCTAGAGCGAGTCTCTCAGAAGCCATATGTGAAAGTTTGTCAAACTTCACATTCATCATCTCCATGATCCTCCTAGTTCGTCTGTTATACACCCTGAATGCCCTCGAGCTATCTGAATATCCAATGAAGATTCCAATATCATCTTTAGCTTTCAGTTTCCCTAAATCTTCTCTGTCGTTTGTCGGATAGCACAAAGTGCCAAACACGTGAAAGTAAGAGATATCAGGTTTTCTGTTGTTCACTATTTCATATGGGGTTTTATTGAATCTTGGATGGATAAGGGATCGGTTCTGAGTGAAACAAGCAGTGGCAACAGCATCAGCCCATAGAAATAACGATGTACTAGAATAGTTTAGCATTGTGCGAGCAGCTTCCACAAGAGTTCGATTTCTTCTTTCAACTACCCCATTCTGCTGTGGAGTTCTAACAACTGATGTCTGATGTGAGATTCCAACATCTTCAAAATAAGCTCTTAACTCCTGATTGGTGAATTATGTGTCATTGTCTGTTCTTACTACTCTTACTGGAGCTTGAAGAAGTACTTGAATACGTTTCAAGAAGGTGATGATGATGCCTGGTGCTTCGTCTTTTGATCTAAAAAACCTAACCCATGTATATCTTGAATAATCATTGACGATAACAAGAATATACTTTTTCCCATTAATGCTTTCAACTCTCATTTGGCCACATAAGTCCATGTGCAACATATGCAACCTTGCTTCCGAACTAGGTACGGATTTGGGTTTATATGATGCTTTTTTGCTTTTTCCTTGTTCGCATGATGGACATAAGTGATCCTTGGTGTATTTGAACTTTGGAAGTCCATTGACGATGTTGTCTTTGGCCAGTTTGTTGATGGTGTCGAAATTAAGATGGGATAACCGTCTGTGCCACAACCAGGACTTTGTCCCAGATGCTCGTGTCATAAGACATATTGGTGATGAAGAGGCCATTTGATTTATGTCGATAGCATACAAGTTTGTGTCACGATTCCCAGTTAGGAGATCAGTGCCATCCAAGTTTCTAACGAAGCATGAATTTCTCCTAAATGCAACCTCTAAATCTGCATCACAGAACTGCCCGACTGAAAACAAATTATGTCCCAACCCTTCGACATAGTAAACCCGAGTGATCAAATAATTTCCAAAAGGTAGATCTCCATAACCCATGATAGCTGCTACATGATAATTTCCGAAACGTACGGTTCCCATAAATTTCCAGACGAAATTGATCAGCAGCTTCAGATTCCCGGTCATGTGCTTGGAGTAACCCGAGTCGACGATCCAAAGACATATTTCGATAACCTGCCAATAACAGAAGAAGAAGATTTTGGAAACCGTTTTGATTTTGGTTCCTTTGGGTTAGAGGTAAAATCCTGATCACACTCATAGAAGTTATATATTGGTAAGACATGTGCATCACTCATTCTACCATTCTGGAGTGTGAAAGTTCTACCCGTGGGTTTCCAAATGTCATCCCTATAGTAAACATTATGCTCCCTATCAGTAGTGTAAAGCCTAAGTCTCGCAACTACTCTTCCTATTCGTTTAGCATAAGTTCTTTTGGGAATATTCTTCTTAACAGGCTTAACAATCTCATTCTTAGAAACACAATCATCATGAACATTAGTTAAAGGTTTCTTGCAAGTTAAACAAAGAGATTCAACACATTCATTAGACTTAGCAAGTTTCATAGGTTCATTACATTCAGATGAAATGTCTTTCTTATTACAAAGCGGTAGATTCCTAGGGTGTTCTTCTACTTTCTTCTCTTTATTCAAGCGACTACTCTTAGAGGCAAGCGAGACTCTATTGTTCCTTGTATTGCTCTTAGGCTTTAGTCTGCTGCTCCTAGAGGTGCTTCCTAGTCCTGTAGAAGGTAAGGCACACTCATTAGGATTCACAATCTTATCTAGAGAGGTGGTTTCAGCTTTCCTAGTCTCTTTGGAGTGCTTTTCTAAACTTATGTCGTTTGTTCCGTTTGGTTTAGATGTGGAGGCAGACACATTAGTGGTACTCATCTTAAAAAGGCCAGGTGCTAAAACTTTTGGTTTCTCGATAACCGCTTTTCCTTTTTTCACATTTTGTATAGGCAAGGCAGGTGGAGTGACTGGTTTGGATAATTCATTTTTCTCATTGACTTTTGGAGGAGGCATTGAAACAGGCATTTTTTGCTTTAAAACCGGTTCGGGAACATTTGCTTTCTCCTCAGTCAATGGTTTTGTAAACTTAGTATCCACTGCCTTTCCTTTTTGACATTCCAGCTGAGCCCTCAAAAGATCATTTTTCGCTTTCATGTCATTGTAGGCACGCTCATACGAAAATTTGTCATACTTGCATTCCTCAGTTTTTCGATCAAGTTGTTTAAAATATGAGACATTTTCTTTTTCAAGTTTCTCAAGTGCTTTTTCATATTTTGAAACAATTTTGGAGGTCTCAGATTGGAGTCTTTCATGATCGTCAACAGAATATGTTTGTAAAATAATGGACATAATATCAGTAGTTAGAACATCTTCGAAGAGAGAGTCATTTAAATTTTCCAAAACTTTGATTTGTTCAACACAGTCATTAGCTTGCTTTACCAGGGATTTATGGTCCTTGACAAAGTCAGTTGTTTCTTTCAAAAATACTTGTTCAAAATGAATTACCCTTGCACTGATGGCATTCAGCTGAGGGGCAATTTGAGTTTCAAAATACTTTTTATTTTCATTATCAAAACTATTAAACCAGATGTTTGTTGTAATATTGGTTTTAGTTTTAACAGTGTCTTGAAGATCCACAATTCTAGTTTTCACATTTTCTAAAATACTTCTCGCATCACTTGTGTTAAAAGGATTGTTTGAAGACATTTGTTCAATGTTTGAAAGAGAATTTGAGACAACAACCGGTTTTGAAACAGATTTTGAAACAGGTGTTGACTCTTTGTTTGAAACACTTGGTGTGATAGAAAACTTTGACTTTTCTTTTTGATTAACAAAAGTAATTCCGTTAATTTTGTTCTATTTGTTATAATCAATTGGTTTGATTTCCGGATGTTTTTGTTTCATTTTTGATTTACTCTCCTCAGATAGTTCTAACGTTTCAAGAGAATCACGAACAATAATGGGTTCATGTAAAGCATTTCCATTGTTTAGCACATTCTGAGATTTCTGAGCTTTCTTGAGGAACGAAGAAAGGTCATTACCAAGTGCCATTCTATTATTAGTATGAAAACGTGGATTTCTTGATTAGAAAGCATCTTGATTGTTTGAGCAGAATGACCTGTTTTAAGAAGCAAACTTTCCAAAGTTTGGATTTTTTCATTTTTATCAAGAATTTCATCAAGAAGAGAATCTTCTCGTTTTGAAAAATCAGTAATCAACTGCTTCTTTTCTTTTTCAAGATTAGAAAACATTTTTTTTGTTTAGAAAGTTGGTTATTTAAATCAGAAATTTCCTTGTTTAAAGATTTAATTTTCAAGTTCGAATTCACATCAAGTGTGTTATACTTGATTTGCAATTCTTTTTCTTTAGAAACCAAATTTCGATAACCAATTTCTAATTCTGATTCTTTGTTTTTCTGAAATTCAAAGGCTTTTGCGTTCTCCTTGTAACTCTCAAGCTCAGCGGTCAATTTGGCATTCGCGGCCTTAACTTCGCGATTGATCGTTCTAACTTTCTCGATTTCAATGCCACAGTTATTGATTAATGATTCAAAATAAGCACGTGTTTCCTCATCAGTCTCAGTATTTTGTGCCACACAGTCTCCACTAGGATCCACATTTGGAGTCTCAGAGTTAGTATTACTACAACTCGGATTGTCCAGGTATGTATCATAAATAGGTGCTGGCGTCACAGAATGCTGTTCGTCATGAGTAAACACATCAAATATGACATTGTTATAGCATGGATCAGTGATTGGTACCTCAGATACTGCGTTGGCGTTATAGACAGGAGGTGCGTCAGAATCAGTGTCGTACTTAGTCTCCTGAAGATTTGCCATGAACATGCAGTTTGCATTGAGTTCCTCGAGGTCTTCCAAATCATCCATAATAGCCATAAAGTCATGTTCCTCAGAACTCAACTGAAGTCCAGATTGTTCCTTTTGAACCAACATGATAGCTTTCTGAAGATACGCAAGATCATTCTTTTTCGGCTTAGTTGGACAATTCCTTGCCATGTGACCCAATCCTTGACAGTTATAACACGTAACCTGATTACCCTGATTCACATTTCCATAATTCCCAACGACTGAAGCTGCAACATTCCCATTCTGATTACCCACTGCTCTATTCCCAACATTCTGTCCCATCTGATTACCCTGATTTGGAACCGCCTGATTACCCATGCGAAATCCAGTAGCATATCCCTGCTGATTCCCAATAACTCCAACCATTTGACCTTGATTACCCATATTCACACCTGGCTGTGCAATTTGCCTGTTGCGAGTGTTTGATGAAATCCTTTGGTTGTTGTTAGTAGGTGTGGAATAGCGACTGCTGAATGCTTTTCCCAATAAAGAAAATACCTGTAGCAAAGCTGCTTCTTTTTTAGTTTCAGGATCAGTGATTCCTTGTTCCTGGTAATGTTGTTGTTGAAGGACTTGTTGTTCTGGTGGATAGAATTGTTGTTAAGGGATAACAGCTTGTGGTTGTGGAATGTATTGCTGCAAGTTGTTGTTGGTGGAAGATGATGAAGCTAGTTGTTGTGTATTCACTGGAGTTTGAGTCTTTGCTATGAGTGCCAATGGATCATGATTCTTTGCTAATCTTTCTTGCCTGACTTCATTCACTTCATTTTGGTTTTGTTTCAGAAAATCGTTGAGTTGATCAAAGTTCACTTGATGTAAGTCATTTGTTTGGTTGACAATAGTGACATATCGTCCCCATTCTTCTGGTAGATTGTTCAGGAACTTGATGTTGCTCACGATAGTTCTGGGTGTCAACTTGTTTCTGATCAGCTCATTCATTAAAGTGCAGAACCTTCCATAGTAGGATTCAATGGATTCTCCTGGAGTGGATGTAAACTTCTCCCAAGCAGTTAGCAGCTTGTTCTCCGTATCTTGTTGACCAATTTCAGTTCCATGACAAAGCCGTCTAACACGTTCCCACATATCGAAAGCAGTTTCACAACTGTCTACAGCAGCAAAGATGTCTCTTGGTAAACCCAGTTGGACAATATGAATTGCCATGTCATCTGCTTCGACTTGCTTCTGATCTTCTTCAGAGTATTCCGATTCTTTTTGAAGACGAAAAAATGGTGGGACGGGAGGTGTTGCATCAGCATTTCCAAGGTCTTTGACTTGTCGAGGTATGAAGGGTCCATCCTGAATGGATTTGATTATCAATTTTCCATTAGGTTTTGTCTTGATGTAACGAAGCATTCGACTTGTCCATTGAAGATAACCACCTTTTTCCAACATAGGAGGACGGTTTTCGGCACCGGCTGCATGAATGTCTTGTTGAGTTGCCATTGATGAAGGTATGATATGATAAAGTTGATGTAGGATCGATTCAACGATAAAGGAGTTGTGTTTGATGAAGATTAAGCTCGGTTGTTGTAGTGAAAATTTGGTCTAAAAACTTAAAAACCACAATAACTTCTTTTCTGAGCGTTTTTAGGACTTGAAGGTTGACCCGAATGTCCTTTATTTTATTCAGTGGTCTATTCTCCTCGTTCTCACGGTCGTTTTGATGGATAAAACGCTGAAAACGGAGTTACGGTGCAAAAGTTATAGCCGTTTGAAGTTTTGCTCAAAATCTTACTCGTAAACCAGTTCTTATGCGTAGAAATGAATCCTTATGCGTAGGATTGCTTATGCGTAGGAGTCCTTATGTGTAAAGAGCTTAGGCGTAGGATTCTTATGCGTAAACCTAAGGTTAAACGTAAGTCTTATGCGTAAACTTTAAGCGTAGAAGTAAAGTACCTTACGCGTATGCGTAGAGTGCTTACTCGTAAGCTTTCTGCTTATGCGTAAGAGTTGGTTTAAAACCAAAAATCCTTTACACTGTCACAGCGTAAAAGATATCCGAAAGTTGAAGTGTTCCACACACGTATCCAAGTGACGGAAGCACTGAGTAACCGTTGTTGCACGAAGATTCTTCACCAAAAAGTTATGCGTAGAAAACTAGGGTTTTGACTTTTCTTACGCGTAAAAATAGGGTTTTGACTTACGCGTAAGAAATTTCCAGTGATTCAAATGATTTCTGATGCACAAACAGCCTTAAAAACACTCAAATAACACAAAATTTTTGACCTTAATCACCCAAAGTGCCTTGAAAGCTTATGCGTAGAAACGTACAACGCAAAACATACGAGTTAAAAACTGATGAAAAACACGTAAAGCTTCGAACTTTTTTCCAAAACTAGACTCTTTAACACTATAGGAACCTCAAACCATAAGAATCTTGAAGATTTTAGTGCAAAAAGTAAAGTTTTAAGCGTGACAACTTTGAATAACGAGAGCTTACGCGTAACACTTACACAAACAAAAACTTCAACCAAACACTCCTAAACCATTGTTAGGCGATTGATACCAATTGTAGGACCTCACTTTTACACCAACCTTATGTGTAACACACCTTATCACAAGATGAACATGTTAAACCACAAACACATATGTGTATAAGAAGATGAAATAAAGAAAGGAAAGATGGTGACTTGATGTTAAAACCGTGTATATGTGTAGAGAAAAGATGAACACAATATGGTGTATATTCCAAAGAAAACACACACATACACACACTCAAGCACACCCCTCAAATGACCATTTGAGGGGTATTTATACTCTAAATACATGATGCCCTAATGGGCTTTCTATGGGCTTTCGTGGGCTTGGACATGGGTTGGATTGGATATTTGGCAAGCTTATCATAACTAGTACCCATTTAGCTTAGTCCAATCCATGAGCCTGTTGACTATTCTATCATGATATCTAACACACGTTACAAAGTTCCTAAACGTGAATGACCATCACTTCTAATAAAACTATTAAGGCTAACAACTTGCTTTATCTCTCAAGAAGAACCCAAGAATATTGCTCAAGCATTGACTAAAGAGAGTTGGGTTGAAGCTATGCAAGAAGAACTGCTTCAATTCAGGCTTCAAGAAGTTTGGGTATTATGTGATCTTCCTGATGGTAAGAAGGTCATTGGTACAAGATGGGTGTTCAAAGTCAAAAGGGATGAAAGAGGAAATTTTATCAAGAACAAGGCAAGGTTAGGTGCACAAGGCTACAGACAAGAAGAAGGAGTTGATTATGATGAAGTGTTTTCTCCTGTAGCAAGGATTGAAGCAATTCGAATTTTCCTTGCTTTTGCATCATATATGGGATTCCAGGTTTATCAAATGGATGTCAAGAGTGCCTTTTTATATGGCAAGATTACAGAGGAAGTATATGTCAAACAACCTCCTGGTTTTGAAGATCCTAAACATCCAAACAAAGTCTACAAAGTTGTTAAGGCTCTTTATGGCTTACATCAAGCACCTAGAGCTTGGTATGAAAGGCTCTCTACCTTTTTATTGCAACATGGTTATAGGAGAGGAGCTATAGATAAGACTTTGTTTATCAAGAGAGATAAGAAGGATATCATGCTAGTTCAAGTGTATGTAGATGATATCATATTTGGAGCTACCAAACAGTCTATGGTCAAGGAGTTTGAGAAGCTGATGCAGAATGAATTTCAAATGAGTTCAATGGGTGAGTTAACTTTCTTTTTGGGACTTCAAGTTAAGCAGTCAAAGGAGGGAATTTTCATAAGTCAAGACAAGTATGTAGCTGACATACTTCAGAAGTTCAATTTTGATGCAATGAAGCCTGTTACTACACCTATTAAATCTATCAACTCATTGGGCAAGGATGAAGATGGACAACCAGTTGAAGTCAAGTTATACAGATCCATGATTGGCTGTCTTATGTATCTTACTGCATCTAGGCCTGATATCATGTTTGATGTTTGTTTATGTGCAAGATATCAAGTCTCACCAAAGATCTCTCATATGAATGCAGTGAAGAGAATTTTTAGTTATTTGAAACAACAACCTAAGTTGGGGTTGTGGTATCCAAAGGATTCACCTTTTCACTTGGAAGCTTTTTCAGACAGTGATTATGCAGGTGATAACTATGATAGAAGATCAACCACTAGAGGATGCCAATATCTTGGAAGAAGATTAGTTTCATGGCAATGCAAGAAACAGACTATTGCAACAACATCCTCTACTGAAGTAAAATATGTAGCTGCTGCAAGCTGTTGTGGACAAGTTTTGTGGATGCAGAATCAACTCTTGGACTATGGGTTCAATTTCAAGAATACTCCTATCAATATTGATAATGAGAGTACCATTTGCATTGTGAAGAATCCATTTTATCATTCCAAGACCAAACACATTCAGATTAGGCATCACTTCATCAGAGATTGTTATGAGCATAGGCTCATTAATGTTGTCAAGGTGCATACAGATGATAATGTAGCTAATTTACTCACCAAAGGATTTGATGTTTCAAGATTTAATCACTTGGTGGTGAGTATAGGCATGATTAATTACTGAGCTACATTTAAGAGGAGGACTATTTAGTGTAAGGATAGTCCTATGCATTGCTTGAGGGGAGGATATTCACGTTGATTTGCTGTATTTGCTATTGTAAAGAGGAGAATGGAAAAGTACTGCTTTTCGGTTTTATGAAAGTACTGCTTGGAAAGTACTGCTCTGGAAAGTACTGCACACGTGGAAAGAACTGTTTGTCGTATCAAAGTATTGTTCCAACGGTAATATTGAGGGGTAACTACTCTCCGAATTTCCCTCTCATATTGATACCTTATAATCTTTTCCATATTTCTCTCTCTTTCACCCATATTATTCATCATATCACTTTCTGTGTAAACATATCATCAATGGCAAATCGTAATACAGTTTCAAAACACAACATGGTGGCGAATTTAGACAAGACTGAAGCTAATGTGATCTTTCATGATATCATTGATTTTCTCACTGGGTCACCGATTAGTTATGCGCTTTTAGTGGAACCAGATATCATTGAGCCCTGGATTCAACAATTTTAGGCGACTGCTAGGGTTCATATGGAGAATGATGCTTCGTATATTCAAGCTAAAGTTGTTGGGAGAACTGTGAAGGTTTCTGAAGCCTCAATTCGTGAAGATTTATTGTTTGCTGATGAAGAAGGGGTTGTTCGTTTTGATAAGCAACTGATTTGGGATACATTTAGGGACATTGGCTATGAAGGGTCCTTAGCTGAACAAACTGTTAGTGCAAATATTACGATATTTAATCTATACATTCTCATTTGTTTTGATGATGACAAATATGTAACTTGTAATACATAACGTAAAATGTATAAGTTACTTGTAATTATATCTTGTCTCAACATACTCTCAACACCTCTCAACGTCTCAAGTCCTTATATGCTACAACAAAGGTTCGTACATGTTTGTTATGTTGCATTATGATCAAACCCCTAACAAACCATTAAACATGTTTAGTTAAATAGTTTATAAAACACTTAAGTAAACATAAGTCATATATGTATATTATCCATGACCCATGGTATTGACCCATACCCATAAGTCTAGATACATTGTACCTTGGTGGGTACTCAAAACCATAACCCATAACCCATGGTTTCAACCCAAAAACAATGGGTAAAGAGGAGCGTGCACGGATCCCTCAGATGACCCACGAATCCCTTGGATTTACAAAGCCGGATCCCTCCAGAAATGATCCTTGGGGGCAGAACATGGTTTTGATCTTTTTGCCTATAAATAGCAAACCACTTCTTACCATTTCTTCACACCTTCACACATAGTTTCTCTCCACCAAATCTAGGATAGTTAGATCATTAGGAAACATGTAAACCACCCTCATCTCATATGATCATAATGCTTCTAACTCTCATTTGTTGTAAGCATACTTCCGAAGTGATCCTCCAAAGCAAGCTTAGAGATCTTGCTTCCCTACCTACTGAAGTGATCACCCATCACAAGATACAAGCACATGAAGATCTTATACAACAAGCTTGGGAAAATTTTCATCTTCATTCATAGAAGACTAACTACATCATGCTTTGGGTTCTTGATGTTTAGTCTAGGAGTTTATATCCATTAGACACATTGTCTTGGATATTGTCTAGTATCATATTCTTGTATCTATGACTAGACTAGATGGTTTATGTGTTTGTGCCATAAAACACAAGGTTTGTTATGTTGGGCCACAAAACATAACGGGTGTCATAGATGTGTCAAAGTCATTAGTGAAGAGTGCCGAAGATCCGTGTTGAAGGCATTAGTGAAAGGTGCTGAAGGATCGTGTAAATGGCATTAGTGAAGAATGCCTAGGTCGTATAATTGATGAGGTGTATCGTTATACATATAGTATTTGTTTAGATCCAAGGATGGTGATATCCTTGATGGTGTTGTAACAAGGAGTGGATCTCCTTGAGATTAGGTGTTGTGTTGTGATGGGTAGTAGTTCCTCCATAGTAATGGAACTAGGTGCTTAGCCTAGTACCTAATAAAGGGTAGGCGACGTTGTGATAGGATTAGTTCTCCTAAGGTGTGAAAGAACTCGGTGGTTAGCCTAGCACCGTATAAAGGGTAGGCGACATAGTGTTAGGTGTGGTTCGCCTTGGTGTGAAAGAACTCGGTATCTAGCTTTGTACCGGAAAAAGGTTAAGCGACGTTGTGAAGGCTTCTCTGCCATAAGGAGTTGGTGTAGTGCTTACGAACTCTCGAGTAGGTGACTCGGGGAGTGGAGTTGGGCAAGGAAGGTGTCCTTGTAGCCGAACCACTATAAATCCTTGTGTTGGTTTGTCTATCCTTTTACTTATCGCTTTACTTTTATTCTTGCATTACTTTGTTTATTCTCTATGTGGCTGATGTCTATGTTTGTGATGCATACTTGGTCTTTCATATAGTCACAAACTATATTCAACACTTTACGTATTATGACACGCTTGATCAAGAAAAAGCAACCAGACTAATAATGGTGAAACTTGATTTATAATGAACCATTAATCTTGCGGAATCTTATGTGATGTCAAGGGGTTGGCCTTACATGCCGTAATGCGTTAAATGCATCCTCGCGTCGAGATTAGCAAATGCAATGGTTTATACTATATTTGATACAAAAGTTTTAAGTTTGAAACGGAAACGTATTCACCCCCCCCCCCTCTACGTTTCACAATTGGTATCAGAGCGGGTTGGCTCTAGTTTTTAAAACAAATGGTTTTCAAAACGAGTAAGGTCCTCGTATCAAATTTTTGGTGAAGTCAAGCATAATATGAAAAGTGTTTTGTTATTTTTTTCTTTGAAGTTTTGTTGTTAGATATCTTGTTAATCAAGCTTGAATAAAGGTAAAAATGGTTAATATAACTTCACTAAAAAGTCTACAAAGGTTAAACCTTTTCGTCGGGTCAAAACGTGCATTTGTGTAATTTTGTGTCAGATCCGCGGATCCCTCAGGTTACACTGGACGGATCCCTCAAGCAAGGGATCTGTGGGATCCGTAGGCACAGAAGACAGTTTTTGTCTGAATTTCAAAAATTCATAACTTTTTAACCGTAAGTTGTTAGAAGTCGTGCCACCTATCGTTTTAAAGGTATTTGAGTCTACTTTCATTTTAAAATGATTTCATAAACTAATTGAAAACAATAATTTACAGAATCATTGATTAATAATAGAAAGTCATTTTTCGATCATAACTTTTGCATAAACTTTTGATCTAATTGGAGACGGATGTTTTCACTTTTGAATAACAATGTGTCCTCTATTGAAATTAAGGTTTTAATCATATTTATAAATATAAAATAAACTAATCAAGCTTGGTATACATGTTTATATTTAACACAAAGCGATGAAAAGAACTTTCGTATGCTATGCTAAATGATAAATTGTCTTCTTTGCATTACTTGATTATTTGCTTATCTCAAATAGCTTTTGTACTTGTTTGATTGAATAGCATATGTGGTTTCCTTACCTTACTATTCATTCTCTTGTTTGTCGATTTAGTAATAGTCTACTAATCAATGTGCTATTTGAAGGAGTGTTTGGGATAACATCTAGTTGTGTCGAAAATGTTAGTTTTATAAGTTGAAAAAATGTTTAAAACATATAAACACACTAAATGGCCTTTTGATTGAGTTTGTCATGTGTGCAACATAAATGTTTTATGTTCTTATATGATTTCTTGATTTCATTTTTCTTGTATCATTTTCTAAAAACAACAAGAATGTAGATCGGATCATAACCTACACTTGTGTTGATGATGTACTCTCCCGTTTTCCTTTTCATGATTGCTCTCCAAGCTTCATAGTAGGATTGACAACTTGATTATTTCATCCGATATACTCAAGTAAATTATTTTGCAACGCAAATATAATTGTTCATATCCGAAAGTCCAAACTCAAAGCTTTCCAACAACATATGTTGAACTAGCTCATCCAACCATTTTTTTTGTTGTTTACCATATGGACAACTCTTGAACTTATTTTTAACATGGCGCCTTTGTCACCTTAGTTGTCTCAAGTATAATATTAAATGAAGCAAAGTATCATCATTGTTACTCTTCGATAGGCCATTGTAGGAATATAAATTTTCCTAACTTGAGAATGAATACTGGAGAACTTATTGCATTAGAAACTCAATTTGACCTAACGGTTGAATTGCTTCCTTGAGAGAAGTTGGGTATGTGGAATCGCCCGTAAAAATGGTCGTGTTTAGCCGTAATTGAGCACCGCTAGTAATAGTCTCATATTCATTCTCTCACTTGAGAAATTTATACTCCTATGTTTTCCTAAAGTAAGTTTACAATGGAAATAATTTGCATTGTCTTAGGATTACTAATCAAACAAGCTGTAAAATTAAATTTTCTTTTAGCTAATCACAACCACTTGCCTCATCAAGCGATTATCTCGCTTTGATCGAGAAGAGCTACAAGACTTTATGGACGAAGCTCATTGTATGCTAACCACCATCCGTAATGACTATATTGTCCTAAACTAGCACCTCACAACTCTTTTGTCTTGAACACCATCAAGTGCTCTTTTGTTTCTAGACACATACCTTTCATGTCATTGTTAGTTTAAATGATTTACTAATCTAGACCGTAAATCTGTTTTGGACTTCTTGAATAGTGCTTTAAAGTTTGCTAAACCTTTATGTTATTTGTGAGCTCGATCTTATTTGATTGCCTATATGTGATCTCTACATGCTCTCCTTGCTTTGCTTAACGTGTATACATGTATGCTTGCTGTAGAAACAATTTGTTTCATAATTCGAAACATAGAGCAAAATTCTGCAACTATTCTGTTAAGAAAATATGTCTCAGATGCCAGATCCCCTAGATGTAACTAGACGGATCCCTCAAGTGAAGGATCCGTAGGATCCGGGTGGACAGAAGTTCCTTTGTAGCCTCCTTGCATCAATCCAACATTCTAGACCTTATTGGACTAGTTAAACATACTACATTAGGATCACTTAAACTTTCCTTAGGCTAAGTTGATCTCACATTCACTCATGGATGACTTAGGATCACATTCGAAGTATTTTTTTTATTAGTTCAAAACTCACCATCTTTCCGCTCCAATGTTTACACATTGTTCCTTTCATCTCAAAACACCTAGTTTGATATTTCTCTCAATTTTAGCAAATTGTTTTTAGTCATCCTTACCTCAAAATAGGCCAAAAACTAGGTTTTAATTTCTTATGATTTTTAAGGAATTCTCCAAATCTCTCTTAAGTCATCATCTGATCTCTAGGATCATTTAACACCATTTGACACTCTCAAATGTCTTAGTGTCATCTTTAATCATCCACTAGTGCTCATAAAGCCTCATTTTCCATAAAAGGCAATCATTAGCTACCATCAATCATTCTTTCTTGATCATTCAAGTCCATCTTCACATAAGACACTTAATAAATTGAGTAACTTAGGATATGTAGGTGCTAGACCTTGCTAGAACCCAATCACCTCTTTTTCACTTCATCTGTTAGCCGGATCCCTAGACTTAAGCTAGCCGGATCCCTCTAGTAAGGGAACCGGAGGAACCGTGGAACAGTAGGAACTTTATCTCTTTAGATAATCATTTCAAATTTCCTTTTTTCCCACACAAGTACTTGTTCAACACTTAGGATTATCTGTTTCCTATATGTTTATAAATGAGTTGCATTTATATGAGTCTTTACGTGTTCTTTTTTTTTGTTTCATGATTTTATGTGAACAATTTATCCATTGGTATAAATGTTTTCCTTTTGTACTAACTCTTTTGGATTCTTGTAGGATGACAATAGTCGATTTCATCATCAAGTCAAGTTGTGCTCATTCGCACATTTTTTTGTTATTTCTAATCTTGCATCATCATAACCATCTTACTCCACTTTTATCACTACTCACAAAGTCATCATGTCTACCACCTATAGTGAGTCATCAACCAAGTCAAAGATTCACCTTGATACCTTTCATCACCTCTACCACAAATTCCATACCTCTAAGTCATAATGATGATTTCTATCATTATCACCGTGTCCAAGGTATAGTTCATGAACTACGTGTTAAAGTATGTCTCATGTTCTACCACATCCTACTTGTGTCAGCCACAACCTCAAACCACAAGCTACTTATGTCAACCACATCCTACAAGTGTCTCACTATCACTACAATTCATGGTCGCTCAACCATCCTCCACAAACATCCATGTTGTCAAAAGCCGAGTGAATTTCGTAATGAAATGCGTCTCATCCCTAAGCATATTTTTCTTACCTTGAACAAACCTTACAACCTCTAAACCAACCATGATGATGCAAGTAGTAGGATTATTCTCTTTTTGACACTAATCCTTTCTTTGTAGGTTCATATATATACACTTTGATGTGTATGGGATTCTCATCTATTTATGGACGAATTTTACACTAATTTTTTTTTTGGTTCTTCTTGACGCCCTCAAGCTAGGGGGAGCTTCCGTCGAGCATTTATAAAGTGCATCACATGACTTACTCGTCCAAGGACGAATATAATTTTGCACTAACTTTTTGTTTTGTAGATTTTCAAAACACACTAGGAGTACTTGACGCTCTTAATAAAGGGGAGTTTTTTCGTCAAAGCTAAAACATTGCAAATTTTGCAATAATTTAGTCTTAGCCTTCCTAAAATACTTGACGCCTTTAACAAAGGGGAGAAACCGTCAAGGGGGAGCATGCACACACTCATTCTTCAAAATTCCTTTATGTTTCAACAAAAGGGAGATTTCTTTCTCATCATATATTTTTCCTTTTTCTTTTTAACACTAACCTTGATGTAGGTTAAGCCTCAAAATTTTGATCCATTAAGCCGTTGGCAATAATGGTTATAATTCAAAGGATCTTTCTATTTTTTTGTGTGTGATTCTCTAGGTTCCTCTTAAAGGCGAGATCACCACCTTTTGAAGACGTGCAAGCTCAAAGTCATGAGTTTCTAAGCTTCGTCATTAGTGTTTTGTGTTGAAGGTATTGGCGTGGTGTGCCAATTGGAGCAATAAGGTGTTTTTATTTTAACTTCACTAGGGATGATGCAAACTCGCCATTCTTGGGAGAAAAGGACACACCCTTTTTATTGTGACAAAAGGGGGAGAAGAGTGTAAACGAAGAAGAAGGTAATGTATGGAATTACGGACACAAGTAACTTTGACATTTTACCTATCTATTACGTTTACATATATTTTGTCATCATCAAAAAGGGGGAGATTATTAGTGCAAATATTACGATATTTAATCTATACATTCTCATTTGTTTTGATGATGACAAACATGTAACTTGTAATACATAACGTAAAATGTATAAGTTACTTGTAATTATATCTTGTCTCAACATACTCTCAACACCTCTCAACGACTCAAGTCCTTGTATGCTACAACAAAGGTTCGTACATGTTTGTTATGTTGCATTATGATCAAACCCCTAACAAACCATTAAACATGTTTAGTTAAATAGTTTATAAAACACTTAAGTAAACATAAGTCATATATGGATATTATCCATGACCCATGGTATTGACCCATACCCATAAGTCTAGATACATTGTACCTTGGTGGGTACTCAAAACCATAACCCATAACCCATGGTTTCAACCCAAAAACAATGGGTAAAGAGGAGCGTGCACGGATCCCTTAGATGACCCACGGATCCCATGGATTTACAAAGCCGGATCCCTCCAGAAGGGATCCTTGGGGGCAGAACATGGTTTTGATCTTTTTGCCTATAAATAGCAAACCACTTCTTACCATTTCTTCACACCTTCACACATAGTTTCTCTCCACCAAATCTAGGATAGTTAGATCATTAGGAAACATGTAAACCACCCTCATCTCATATGATCATAATGCTTCTAACTCTCATTTGTTGTAAGCATACTCCCGAAGTGATCCTCCAAAGCAAGCTTAGAGATCTTGCTTCCTTACCTACTGAAGTGATCACCCATCACAAGATACAAGCACATGAAGATCTTATACAACAAGCTTTGGAAACTTGTCATCTTCATTCATAGAAGACTAACTACATCATGCTTTGGGTTCTTGATGTTTAGTCTAGGAGTTTATATCCATTAGACACATTGTCTTGGATATTGTCTAGTATCATATTCTTGTATCTATGACTAGACTAGATAGTTTATGTGTTTGTGCCATAAAACACAAGGTTTGTTATGTTGGGCCACAAAACATAACGGGTGTCATAGATGTGTCAAAGTCATTAGTGAAGAGTGCCGAAGATCCGTGTTGAAGGCATTAGTGAAAGGTGCTGAAGGATCGTGTAAATGGCATTAGTGAAGAATGCCTAGGTCGTATAATCGATGAGGTGCATCGTTATACATATAGTATTTGTTTAGATCCAAGGATGGTGATATCCTTGATGGTGTTGTAACAAGGAGTGGATCTCCTTGAGATTAGGTGTTGTGTTGTGATGGGTAGTAGTTCCTCCATAGTAATGGAACTAGGTGCTTAGCCTAGTACCTAATAAAGGGTAGGCGACGTTGTGATAGGATTAGTTCTCCTAAGGTGTGAAAGAACTCGGTGGTTAGCCTAGCACCGTATAAAGGGTAGACGACGTAGTGTTAGGTGTGGTTCGCCTTGGTGTGAAAGAACTCGGTATCTAGCTTTGTACCGGAAAAAGGTTAAGCGACGTTGTGAAGGCTTCTCCGCCATATGGAGTTGGTGTAGTGCTTACGAACTCTCGAGTAGGTGACTCGGGGAGTGGAGTAGGGCAAGGAAGGTGTCCTTGTAGCCGAACCACTATAAATCCTTGTGTTGGTTTGTCTATCCTTTTACTTATCGCTTTACTTTTATTCTTGCATTACTTTGTTTATTCGCTATGTGGTTGATGTCTATGTTTGTGATGCATACTTGGTCTTTCATATAGTCACAAACTATATTCAACACTTTACGTATTATGACACGCTTGATCAAGAAAAAGCAACTGGACTAATAATGGTGAAACTTGATTTATAATGAACCATTAATCTTGCGGAATCTTATGTGATGTCAAGGGGTTGGCCTTACATGCCATAATGCGTTAAATGCATCCTCGCGTCGAGATTAGCAAATGCAATGGTTTATACTATATTTGATACAAAAGTTTTAAGTTTGAAACGGAAACGTATTCACCCCCCCCCCCCCCTACGTTTTCACACAAACATTCAAGAAACCCTTATTTTGTCCTCATTGGAAGTATTTAGTTCATGTATTGCTTCATTGTATTAGTGCTAAAAGTACATCATGGGAGCAATTTGGGTCTAACATAGCATCTGCTATAGTGGGATTAGCTACCAATCGCATTTTCAACTTTTCAAGGCTAATCCTAGATGGAATGCTTTCACACATCTCTCATGGTTCAAGATGGTTGATGTATCCAAGGTTTATTCAAGTGTTCCTGAACAAACAACTTGCAGATATACCAAAGCCTACAAGTCTTTTACCTGTTGTGGTACAACCAGCCAAGATTTTCACTTTCATGGCTAGGAAGAGTGATTTATTCACTGGAAGGGATACTCCATTGAATACTTCAATGATGGAGATTGTTCAAGCTATTAGAGATGAGGTTGCTTCTAGTGATGACAGAGAAGGTACTGCTTCTGAAGGTACTGCTTCTCAAAGTGCTGCATCTCAAGAAACTTCTACACAAGGTACTGCATCACAAGGTACTGCTTCGCAAAGTACTGAAGTTCAAGAAGATGTTGCAGTTTCACCTCCACCATCTCCACAAGTCTCTGTTCCTGATTCTCAACAAAAAGAACATTCACCAACTAGAGGAGATGAAGAAGCTATGGAGCCTGAGGGTACAACTCCAAACAACTATGCTTTATCAAGAGAATTGACAAGATTAAAGAAATCTTTTGAACATCAGGCAACTCAGATTAAGAAGTTGAAGCTTAAGTTTCGAAGACTCAAGAATTTTGTCTGGCCATTGGTTCAACATCATCGTCTATAGGTCAAGTCTCAAAGAAAGCAAGGTAGGCCAGTTAGGCAATTTAAGAAGAAAACCAAAGGCATAAAGGTTCAAAAACAATCATCTTCATTCCAATTGGGGAGAAAATTGGAAGATAAGAATTTGAATGAAGAAGCTGAAGCTGAACCTCAAGGTACTGATGTTCAACCTCAAGGTACTGAAAAGCAGGTTAATATTGAAAGTACTGAGGAAGAAACCACTAGAGTTCAAAGTACTGATGATCAAGGTACTGGTGATCAAAGTACTGCTTTTCAAGGAACCTACAGGCAAGAGTTAATTACACCAAGGTTGTTAGATTTTGAAGAGGAAGCTGGTCCTTCAACTGTTTTAACTGAAGAGGAAGCTGGTCCTTCAACTGTCATACCAGAAAAGGAAGCTGATACACCCAAACCTATACATACTGCAAGTGATGATGAAACCATTGCTGAGATCTTGCATGATTTATCAAAACCAAGGGGTGTTAGCATTTCAGGAATTACAGAAGAACAAAAAAGAACTTCTCAACCTACTATAGATCCTAAGGATAAAGGAAAAGGTAAGTTGGTGGAAACAAAAAAGAAAAAGAAACCTACTTTAGCACAAATAAGGGTTGCTCAAGTTGCTATGAATGAGGAAGCAGCTAGAAAGTTTCAAGCTGAATTGAATGCTAAGGATAGAGAAGCTAAGGAAATTGAAGAACCTAAGAATAGAGAAGCAGCTAAGAAATTGCAAGAGGAATTGAATGCTGAAGCTGCTGAAATATTACAGTCACCTATTCCTATTTCTGCTCTACCAAGAAGACCAAATCTTGCAAAAGAAAGAAATGCAATGATGGCTTATTTAAAGAAGCAAGGATATATTGGATTGAATAAGTTAAAGTATGTTGAGATGAAAGAGTTATATGAAGCTGTTAGAGAAGATTATCAGAAACAAGTTGATAGTATCAAAGATTATAAAGATGATGATGCTCAGAAAGAAGAAGAAAGAAAAGGAATCTTAAAAAGAAAAAGAACTACTGAAGTTGAAGATCAACAGCAGTCAAAGAAAGTTGAATTAAGATCTGAAACAAATGATGAACTGAGGAATTACTTAAGGATTGTAGATTTTGAGTATTCTAAAGATGATGTTGAAATGAAGATGAACAAATCTCCAATAACTACTTTTGAAGTTGTAGAGTCAAAGGATGGAAATTATCTGATGTTTCACAGAGAAGATGAAAGCTTCAGGGTGTTCAATATGCTATGGGATTTATTGCATATAATAGATAGAGTGGATTTATTTCATTTATATCATGTGGTGCGAGAATATTTTGAACACAATCCATCAGAAGGATTTGGTTTAATCTTGCTTGGAGATCTCACAACTATTTAGGAAACTAAAGAAACAAGTTAGCAGATAGAAGATATCCTCTTACATCAGATCTCACGAGGAGGATGCTGGAGCATGGGATGGAAGTTGAAGAAGATAATGAAACTGCACTTTTGGTCATCAAATTGTTTATCAGATGGACTACTATGGTTGATGATGATGAATAACTGGTATGAATCTTAAATTGATTAAATTTTCGATATATCAGTACTTTATTCAAAGTACTGCTGGTCAAACAGTACTTTCATCAAAGTACTGCTTGCATCTTTAAACCAGTTACTGCTTTTGAAAAGAAAACTTTTGTTAAGTGTTAAATATTTTGATACAAAGGTTAAAAGAAATAAATGGTTTTTGAGATGGTAACAGCAATAGGTTATCAATCCACCATGGTTACAAAAGGATTGGCTAATCCATGAGCAAACGGCTCTGGTAAAGATATTTCAAATCCGTTTTATAGTTGACGACTTGCTAATAAGTTGTATGGTAATCAACTCACCATATCAGTAATGTGAAGAGTTGGCTAGCCCACAAGAAAATGGCTTGTGGTAAAGGCTGTGGAAAAACCATTATATGGTAATTAGTTCACCATGATGAAAGAACTAACTAGTCCAAAAGGGTACAGCTTTTGGTAAAGACAAATCAAATCTGTTGATAGCTGATGATTTGCTTAAAATCATATGGTTATCAGTGTACCATGATCTTACACATCAAAACATTTGGCTACTCCAGAGTTAATGGCTTTGGTAAAGGGATATCAAATCCATTAAATTTTCAATGATTCACCTCTCACAGGAGTTTACACACCTGGAAGTGATGAGAATAGATTGAAACTTAAACATAATTAATGTACAAATTGTCTTATGTTGCTGAAAAGATGGAGCTTGCTGAATGTTGCTGAAAAGAAAGAGATTGTTGAAAAGATGCTGTAAAGAATAATTTCTAGAGAATACTTTGATAATGATGATATAAGCACAGAGAATACAAAGATACAATCTGAAGACAAAGACACAATCTTTCCAAGAGGCTAACAGATGTTAAAGATAATTTCACAAAGGAACTTGAAGTCAAACAACTAGAATTCAAGTTAGGGGATTGTTGGGATACAGAAAGTCAAAGTGCTGAAGAGTTAAAGTGCTGAAGATTAACAAAGTACTGCAGAAAGACAAAGTGCTGAAGAAGTCAAAGTACTGCTTATTTATCAAAGTACTGCAAAGCTTAAAGTCGGTTGTAATTGTTTAATAGATGGAAAGTAATGTTTATCTAGAACTTTCTAAGTATAGTTTACTTGACGTACAAGGATAAGAATTGTAAACCGATTAGGGTTATCCTTAAGCCTATAAAAGGACTCCTAGATTGACATTAGAGATATATGTTTTTAGAATCCTAAAGTACGATCATTATTTAGAGTTTTAGAGTTGTTAAAGAATCTGCATAATAAGCAGTTTTAGAGTTATTAATAAAGTTAAATCTTCTTAGCTTTGTTAAGTAAATTCCGCGTACTTAATAGAGATTACTTAGTGTTTTCATTGTTAATAACTTAGGATTTATCCGAGGTTATTAAACCTTTAACAAGCTATTTAAGTTAGTTTGGTTAGAGTACATCGATCCAACATCTACTTCAATCCAGACCTCGTTATCTCTTATGGATTGCATTTCCCCATTCATTGCGACTTGCCATTTGTCCCTTTCAAGATCATTCATAGCAACCTTATAGTTAGCAGGTTCACCAAGATCCCCTAACATATTTTCCTCAACTTCTACTTTAAGACATAAAAGTTCAGGTGCACGCGTGTAAGATATAACTTTTCACATACACATCAAACCATAACACAAAGTACCATATAGATGGAATTCTAGAGAGAGAAAGTTAGAGGTTTAGGGAACTTAGTGAGAGAAAGTGAAAGATATTATTATGAGCTCCAACTCTCTACCTTGAAAGGTAGAGAGTATTTATAGTCTTACATAAATCGCCACACATCGGGCTGTGGATCAGGCATACAGTGGGTAAAGACCCGTCCGTCCTCCACGGTGATACTAAACTAAATACTACTTAACTTAAGATAATTACGACTACGAGCTTTCTAACGATTACATATACTTGAGGTGACCGACTCTTTAATACCGGGAATTTCTAATTCCTAACAATCTCCCCCTAAGGGAGGTCACCTCAATCATGTACCAAAATTACATTGAATACAACTAGATATTACATTAAAAATTGTTCTTGCATTCTTGATGTAGTCCTTTGCTTCTAAGCTCGTAGTCATTGATTCTTCACATTGCATGTTTGGTTATTCCAAGTGGAGGTCTTTTACTGATCCACGTGATAATGAGTTTGAGCCAGCATTTGAGATCATCAGTTATCAACAATCTCTGACACATCCTTTGTGGTGTTGGTATTATGTGATGTTGTGACTTTAGGACCGCCATGCTCACATTCTGGATCATGAAATCTTCACATCAGAGTAGCGGAAGCTTTTGTTGAGTCATGATATTGGCAGCAGCGTAGCAGAAGCTTGGTGTGAAAATATCAGAGTCATTGATGCACTAATCATGATTTCTTTGAGTTGAATGTGTTAAGTGAGCATGCGGCTATGGATTGACCGCTCCATTCTGATCTGCTGCAAACGTCGGGCGTACCTGCATACAACAGTTAGCAATAAATCGCACGAAAGTGTCTTTGATCACTTTCGTTGAATTGAGGTACACGGCCCACGGTTCCCCGTTGATCAGTACATGTACTGCCTGTGATCGGGTATAATTCCGAAGAATTTCCTTGACAGGGTTTCGCAGCTGTTCTAGCTGTTCTCAAACCGGAACATCTCAAAGAAGACAACACGGAGTGAGTGAACCAGCGAATTTTAAGTCCACTGATTGATGAAAAAAGATTTGAAAAACAATCGTGTATCGCTCAATAGAAATTGTTTTTGCAATACAACGAAGGTTTTATAGAAAATCAATTATCAATCATAAACATACCTTTTGGTTTGAAAAATGAGTACACGGTTGATGTGCTAAAGAAAAGAGTTTGTTAAGCACAAAGACCGGTTTTTCAAAGGTATCCGTCAATCCATAACCTGAACCAGGATTGATTCAAGAGATTGAATCGCCCCATTGTTTCTGTTCAGTTGTCACATGGTTGATCTATATAATAGATCTCACATGCCACCTACCAGGAGCTTGTTTGATGTTGGCTCCAGAAGGCTTTCCATCTTCATTGTGAATATGTAAACACATCACTCAGATGTTCTGGCAATACCACAAGGATAATGCGTAGGACTCAAGATATAATCTCTTTTTCCACATTGTGTGAAACAGAGAGTCTTCATTGAAAGTGTCCTAATTAGATTTATTGATGATCTCGTGGCTCTAGACTCAATTTGTGCATATTTGGATCCTGTGCCGGAGACTAGGGAGAGGGTCTCCTTCTTCAATATCAACCATCTCTAAGAGACAGTCGATAGACAATGTCGGTTCCCCGTGAGAATGAAACAAGTCCTTTTAAGAGGAACTTGAGTGGTTTGGAAAGTTGAAGTGCAGTGCGTCACTGGGTCCATGACGTCTTGTCTTCAATACCGATGTTACCATCAGTAGCATATGAATTGAACCCGGTTTCTGCCCTAAGGTTGAATAAATGGAGGGCTATTTGTTTTCACCCTTTTCTCATTCAATTCTTTTTAATTCTTCAACCCCTTCAGTGCTTACCGAGACTTCATAGCTAGAACCTTGTTGGGTTTATTCCAGTACTAGCTCAGTCTTAGTCCGCACTCTTCCCATATCTCATTTTTCTCCTTTTATCATCATACCTAAGGACTTCTACACTAACTAGTGGATTGTCCCTGGGTAGATCCCTCCGGTTCTGGCGGATCATGGGAACCAATACCTAACCTTATCATCCTTATATCACCGTACATAAAGTAAAGTTGGTCGGTCAATTTGGTATTGTTCGTCTGCCATAGGATCCAATTGAAAAACCATTTTAAAATCAATTCAGATACTTGTGATATATTATCAAAGCATTTTGTACCTGAATTGTTTTTGATATTTTTAGAACGAGAACTCCCCCTCAACATGTGCATCAAATATTTGAAAATGTTTTGCACACGGAGGCAAGAGAAAGAATTAAATTCTTTGATTACCATTTTCTAAAAGATATCAACATCACTTCCCACATCAAATCAAGTAGAAATAGCATTTCCGGGAAGGATGAGGTTTCCATAAATTTGCTCCCCCTCAATATGTGCCTCGAGGTTTGAAAAGAGTTTTGCACATACTAGCGGGAACCTGCACATTGGGATGAGTGATCACGTTTCAAATCAAAGGTTTAATATAGATGCTCCCCCTCAACATGTGCATGTAAAATTTGAAATCGTTTGTCACATGTGGGAAGGACAACATGTACACTCTTATGAAACCATTTACCGAATTATCAATTTAAATCCAATTTAAATCACACATTCTCCCCCGATCACAATTATCAAAACATTTGACATTTGTGATCTCGTATAGATTTAAATTGATTTTGAAAGCTTTTAAGGAGAATTGTGACTTGATTGTGAAAGCGTTTGAACTGATAAGGATCGGATTTTAAGACTTTAAACTCCATTGATAAAACATGCATGTACGTCTTTTGAAAACAGTTTAATGCCAAATAACTTTTTAATGTAATTGAAATCATTCTCCCCCTCAATCAATGACATAGGTTGTTGATTGAGAGATAGAGATTTTGACAAATAAGTCCAGATGATTATCAAAAATAGAGATCGAGTTATTTTTCAAAGCATTTGGTTTTCAGAGATAAATGTTTATAGAATCAGAGCATGGAATGTGAAAACATGTTAAGACATGGCTCTGTTCTTTCTATTAAAACCGGGTTATTGCCTGAAAATGACAATAAACCATTTCTCTTTCTCCCAAAAATATTTTTTGATTTTTTGATTTTTTTAATTTTTTTAATTTTTTTTTTTTTTTTTTTTTTTTTTTTTTTTTTTTTTTAAGAATTCGAACAACATCTAAAGTCCCGTGTCATTCTTTGAATGACAACACAAAGACCGTAGATATAATCGAACCGAGAGAAACATGACAAAATGACAATATTTTTTTAAGATTTTTCGAATTTTTTAAATTTTTATGGATTTTGAAAGTTTTATATTTTTCTATTTGATTTTTGAATAGATATATACAAGAGATAGATGAAGATAGACCTTTACTCCTCGTCTTCCTCCTGAAGACGTTTGAGAGTTTCTGGTTGAAGGCTTTTCAAGCCAAGTCGTGGAAGAATAAACTCAAAACGTTCTCTTGGAAGAGCTTTGGTGAAGATGTCTGCTAGCTGATATTCAGACCTCACAAAATATAGTTCCACCACACCTTTTTCTACTTGTTCCCTGATGAAATGATGTCGAATGTCGATATGCTTTGCTCTTGAGTGTTGAACGTTGTTGCATGAGAGAGCAATAGCACTTTTATTATCACAGTACAGAGGGATTTTGTTGAATTCAAAGCCATAGTCAGATAATTGAGATCTCATCCATAAGATTTGAGCACAACAAGATGACATGGCTATGTATTCAGCCTCTGTAGAGGAAATAGAAGTACTCATTTGCTTCTTTGAAGACCAGCTCACAAGCTTATCACCCAAAAACTGAGCACCTCCTGACGTACTTCGACGAGTATCTTGACAACCTGCATGATCAGCATCTGCATAGGCCGTTAGTGACATACCGGTGTCCTTCGGGTACCATAGTCCCATATTGATGGTTCCTTGGAGATACCGAAAGACCCGTTTAACTGCTTCAAGGTGCTTTTTAGTAGGCTTAGCCTGGTATCTAGCACACATGCAAACAGCGAACAAGATGTCTGGTCTACTAGCAGTGAGATACATCAGGGATCCAATCATACTCCGATATTTCGTTTGGTCAATCATGATCCTTGAGAGGTCCTCATCTAATTTGGTTCGGTCAATCATGGGGGTGTCAACAGGGTCACATGAATCAAATCCAAATTTCTTTAAAATCTCTGTTGCATATTTAGATTGATTTATGAAAATGCCTCCGGGACTTTGTGAAATTTGTAATCCCAAGAAAAATGACATTTGTCCCATCATTGACATTTGAAACTTTGAACTCATTTCATTTGAAAAACGATCACATTCCATTGGGTCTGTCGAGGCAAAAATAATATCATCAACATAAATTTGAACATGAATTAAGTGTTTGCCTGACTTCCTGGTGAACAATGTAGGATCAACTGCTCCTTTGATGAATCCGGTTGATAGAAGAAACTTTGACAGTGTATCATACCATGCCCTCGGAGCTTGCTTTAAACCGTAAAGAGCCTTCTTCAAACGATAAACGTGAGTAGGATGCTCTTGATTCACAAATCCTTCAGGTTGGCTGACGTAGACGACTTCTTTAAGATCTCCGTTCAGAAATGCCGTCTTTACATCCATCTGATATACTACCATGTTCTTACTAGCAGCATTAGCCAGAAAGATTCTGATTGCCTCGATTCGAGCAACTGGAGCAAAAGATTCTTCAAAGTCTATACCCTCCTCTTGACGATATCCTTTAGCAACTAATCGAGCCTTGTTCTTCAACACATCACCATGCTCATCAAGTTTTACTTTGAAGATCCATTTTAGAGCTATAATCATAGCACAGTCTGGAGCAGGTACTAACTCCCATACATCAAGACGATCAAACTCATGAATTTCATCTTGCATGGCATTGAACCAGCTATCTTCATTCATTGCAGATTTAACATCTTTTGGTTCGATCTTAGATAGTACAGAGTTGAAGAAGCACCACAAGGCATCGGTTGTGAGTTGTTTCCGGGTTGATACAGGACGAGAGGGATTTCCAATGATGTTGTCTAATGGATGATCGTGAGTCCATTTTCTGAGGTGTTCATGTGGCAGTTGTTGAGGAACTGAGGTAGCAGAGTCGATGTCTCCTGAAGAAGATGGTTCTGATGATGATTCAGGAGTAGCAAATATGTTTTCAAATGGAGCATCTTCAGGAGTAGCAAAGGGATTAACTTCATCATTGATGCCAGAAACATTTCCATGATGTATATTTGAAGAATGATGATTTGTTGATGAGACTGAAGGATCAGCAGCAGGTGCTTCTTGACTTAAAGATATTGAGACTGAGGGATTGACTTCATTCACTGGAATATGAGCATCCTCTGTTGTAGGGATCAGCACCTCATTAGCAATTGAGTCATACAGTTCATCAAACATAGGATCAAACAATTTCATTACATCATCTTCAGATGGAGGTACATATGGAGTTTCTTGAGAGGAGTTTGGAACAAGGGATGAACCAATGGGACTGTTTTGAAGTGCGGGTCCTGAGCTGGAGTGTCCAGGAGCCATTTGACCGGTCAGCTCATCAAACGTAACGTGAATTGTTTCCATGATATTTCGGGTTCTTTTGTTGTAGATTCGGTATCCCTTTTTGTTTGATGCATATCCTACAAATACTCCAATGTCAGCTTTAGCTCTAAGTTTGCCTAAGTCTTGACCCTCATTAGTTGGATAGCACAATGCACCAAACACACGAAGGAAGGATAGATTAGGTTTTCTGTTGTGGACAAGTTCATATGGAGTTTTTCCATGAATAGTGTGAATCAGGGAACGATTTTGTGTGTAGCATGCAGTGGCAATTGCTTCAGCCCAGAGAAACATTGGAACCTTTGAGTAGATCAGCATTGTTCTAGCGGCTTCAACAAGAGTACGATTTCATCTTTCAACTACACCGTTCTGTTGAGGGGTTCGTGGAACACTTCTTTGATGGCTGATTCCAACGCTTTCATAGAATTCACTAAGTTGTTTGTTGACAAACTCAGTTCCATTGTCTGTTCTGATAATTCTGACAGTTTTGTTTAGTCGAACCTGCAGCTGTTTGATGAGTTTGATGATGATATCAGGAGTTTCATCCTTTGTCCTTAAGAACTTGACCCAGGTGAATCTAGAGTAATCATCAACCACAACTAACACATATTTCTTCCCAAAGATATTCTGCACCCTCATAGGTCCACATAAATCCATATGAATCATATGAAGAACTTCTGTGACAGAGTTAGTAGGTTTGGGTTTATGGGCATACTTGTTGCTTTTTCCCAATTGACATGCTGAACAAAGATGATCCTTTTCATACTTTAGTCTAGGTAAACCTACAACTAAGTCTTTTCTGGAAAGATCGTTGATGGTGCCGAAGTTCAAGTGATTGAGACGACGATGCCATAACCATGACTTTGTTTTTGAAGCCTTTGATAGCAAGCAGATTGGAGAAGCCCTCATCATGTCATCGATAGAGATGGTGTAAAGATTTGACCCACGAGTTCCTTTTAGCAGTTCCTTACCATTAAGATCTCTAACAAAGCAGGTATGTTTTCTGAAGGCAACTTCTAGATCAGAATCACAGAATTGACCAACAGAGAACAGATTATGACCCAAACCTTCTACATAGTAAACTCTAGAGATGACACTATCACCAACTACATAATCTCCATAACCCATGATGGCACCGAAATGATCATTACCAAATCTAACAGTCCCGATGAATTTGCTCATGAAGTTCATGAGCCGCGACCGGTCTCCAGTCATATGCTTGGAACAGCCTGAGTCCAGGTACCACAGAACGATTTGAACGATCTGCAGTTGAACACAGACAAGAATGGATAACTGGATAATTGGGATCCCTATGCAATAATGGGTTCCATTTGGTTAGTAACAATGTTTGGAACACCCACATCAGAAATAGAAGCATTCATATCAGAAAGTGAGGCAATGGAATCGTTGTGAATAGATGCAGTACTAGTGTCAGTATTAGCCCTGTTCATAGTGTGATCACTTCTTAAGGGAATAGTTCTACCAGTAGGCATCCATTTTCTACTGGGCATTATCTGATTAGTCTTAAGACCAACAGGTGTCCAATAAAAGCCTATTTTACTGAATGTTCTTCCTGTGGGTTTCCACTGTTTTCTAACTTTCTTTCGTTTTTGCCTTTTAGCCTTCTTAGCAATAATTTTAGCATTAACAATATTAACTGGACAATTAACATCATTAGGCAGAACAGTAACACCACATCCATGATTAGGAACAGAATTCAAGCAGACATCAGTACAAGGTTTGCAAATAGTATCAGAATTCGAATTAATTACAGTATGCCTATGGCTAATACTAGAATCAACACGATTCGTTTTATTCGATTCAAACTTAAAGTTCCTAGATTGTTCTTCTACTCTTTTCCAGTGCACATTCTTAGCTTGCGAGGTCCTATCATTCCTTGTATTGTCTTGAGACTTTGACCTGCTCCCTTTAATGTCACTGATTACTCCTGTAGAGGGAATGGGAACATTAGTTTGTTTTACTACTCTTTGCACCACATGTTTAGATGTGCTGGGATCTGAACTACATGCAGGTGCACTACGGTTCACATTCTTAAAACTAGAGGTACTGAGATTTGTACTCCTAGAGGGCACACTTGAGTTCTCTTTCTTAGCATTGACAGATCTAGAATCTGAACTGTTCAAGGGTACACTACGGCTCACATTCAAAGCATTGGGAATTGAGTGCATATCATATTTGGCCTTAGGCATTGAGCATGGAATCAAAGGGTTAACTCTCTCACCTAATGTCTTTGGGCATATTGTGATCAAGCATTCTAAGATTTCTTGAGATCGTTTGGCATATAAGCATGCATGTCCAATTGCATTATTGATGAGTGTGTAAATACTCATCATTTTTGTACAAAATAAACTGCAAAATCATCTGAAAACACTCAGAAACACATCAAAATGATCAAAATATCACAAATCAGTGTTTTATGTGTTTTAAATGCAAAAATATCAAAATCAGATGAAAAACATATCAAATTTGCAAAAATTGCAGTTTTAGTCCCCCAAGTTTATAAAATTGTCAAAAATAGTCCCTGAGCCAAAATTTCAAAAGAAAAGTCATCAAAGGTCTTTTTAAAATCATAAATTGTCATATTTAGTCCTTTGGTGGGAAATCTAAAAGTTTTGAGAAAATTACAATTTAGTCCCTGAAAATCCAAAATTTGTCAAAACTAGTCCTTGGAAATTTCAAAAATGTCAAAATCAACCCTTGGATTATTCAAGTTGGCAAGACCAACCCTTTGACTCAATCTTCATAACTTACATGTTTGGTCCTTTGGTTTTGAGATATTACACTTGTGGTCCTTATTTGTTACTAATAACCAAACCGGACCCTTAATATTACAAGCCCAAGATAAGCCCAACCGTTTAACTCTTTACCCAATCCAATCCCACAACCCGACCCAACCATTTTACCCGCCCACGTTTAAAATACCAAAACCAGTCACGAGATACCCACCTCCATCATCACCCCTGCGCCTAGACTGCAAAACCACCCACGCTTGCTTCAACCCCCCACCTCCATCATCATCCCTACCCTCACTCCACTCCAAGGGGTGCATTAAATGCCTTCAACCTAACTCTGCCCTCTCCAACTGGCATATCTAGTTTTTCCCGCCAAAATGCATCAAACGGTCACAAATGGTACCTACCAATCCTATGGTCCATATTACTGCTGGGATTCACTCAGAAGAGAGAGAAAAAGATGTTTTGGTGTATAAAAGACCAAGGGAAGCAAGTGAAGAGAGTTAGTCTTAGTTTTAATAAAATATATGTCGTTTTTCAATTTGTAGCATCTTAAGTAATTTTCAGTATTGTTTTAAAGTTAATTTGTACTCAACAATAGTATTCTAGTGTATCTCAGTTTAATTTAAATATCAATTCAAGTTCAAATTCAGTTTCTATTTTTAAGCTTACTGTTGAATTTTTCTACTCTCAAATCATTATCCAATCTGTTGGTAGTTCATTTTTAAGCTTAAACAAGCTCCAAGAAGCCTGTTAAAGCTTAGTATAAGCTTACACTTACATTTCATGCAACTTTGGAACTTAGTCAACAAAAGTCAACTTTGGAGCAAAATGGGTGCAGAAATGATCTGGGTTGATTCAGGAATTGAAATGGGTTGAAATGGAGGCATTGGGTTGGATTGATTAGGCTAGTGTTCTTTGTTTCAGTTGGCAGGCCATAGTGGTCATTGGACCAATTGTAAGTTCAAGCTTATTTTTAGCATAATCTTTTTCAGTGGAGTTCAGTAGTAAAAACTTGTTTTAATAGCAGTGTTTAAGTTAGCATTAGTCAATTTGGTCATAATCTGTACTTGTTTAAGTGCTAGCCTAGTTTCAATTAGCATAACAGTTTTAAAGGGTGTGTTTGGCATAACTGATCTAACTGTGATAGGAATGATCTCAGTGCTAGACTTCTGTTGCTAGGGGTTTGTTTAGCTCATTTGAGCTCTAATCTGTCTCAACTTGTGCCTACAAAACAACCTAAGTCAAAACTTCTTTAATTTGTCTCATAAGGTTCAACTGTTAGAAATTTTGATAAGCAAATTCTTGTTTTGTGCTAAAAAATCATAAAGTTAGCTTGTGGTAGTCTCATAACATCATAACACTTCAACATCAGTCTTTTAATTGGATCTAAATCTTAAGAAAGTCAAATGGTAACTGGTTTTCAAAAAGTCAAAATGTTAAAAAATGGGTTTTTGCAGATCTTGCAGATTCTGCATAGGACTCATTAAAGCTTTTGAGGTTCTGAATTTTTGGTTACAAGTAGTTTAATAGGTGGTCTCTAAGACCTAGTATCTGGTTTTAGCTTTTGCCTTCTAGATTGACCTGTGCATAAGCTCAAATCAGGCCCTAGGTGCCCTGATCATCACTCAGTATTAACTGAGTGATTTCTCAGTTTTTGGTCAAGCTTGTGCAGAGCTTGTATAAGCTTGTAAAGGTCTGGTCTTTTGGTTCCAAGTAGCATCTTAGGTCTAGTTTAGGTATCAATCATTAGTTTTTAGTTTATAGCTTGTTTGAGAGCTTATTTTTAGTCTGCTAATTGGTACCAAAATCTGTTTTAGTGCTTGAATCATAATCACCAAATATGTTTATCTTGTTAATCAGTAGCTGTAGCTTGTTGTTTTTAGTTGCAATTTGGTTAAATCAGTATATCAGTGCTTCTGTAATCAGTGGGTTGCTTATTTGGTTCACTTAGCTTATTTAAGAGCTTATTCATAAGCTCAAATCATAGCAGATCCAATTTTCTCCACATAGCATACTGTTTTTCCATTTTTCCCAGCTTCTTTATATTATTTTAGAGTTTTCCTGAAATTTTCAGATTTTTCTCAACTGTTTTGCTATTTTTCTTAATTTAATTTAGTTTTTAAGCATTTTTAAATAGCATTTAATATAAAAAATTCAGAAAAGGTTCCAAAAAATAATTTTTCATTTTTCTTAGGCTTAGATAAATATAAAAAGTAGAAAAAGTAATTTTCCTTATTTTTCATAGATCATTTGGTAATTTTTAGTAATTTAATTAGATTTTAATAGTTTAAAATTCATAGAAAATAGATAAATAGTCACAAAAATATAGAAATAGTTTTGAAAAGTCTATTTTGATATTTTAGACTTTTCCAAGTGTTAATCTTATTTTTCTAGCTTAATTTCCTATTTTCTTGTATTTTAGGTAATTAATTAATAGTTAAAAATAGTTTTTAATTAGATAATTAGTTATAAAAATAATTTTCTTTTTCTAAATATTTTCTTATATCATTAGGTTTGTAAAAACATCATTTTCATATTTTTAGGGTTAATATTGAATTAGTTTCACGTTTTTAGTTGTACGTCGCGTAGATTTTAATTCCAGTTTCGTAAAAACATAAAAACAAAAACATCATTTTAATTTTAGTGATAGCGTTTATTTAATAGGTTTTATCTTTTTAATTTCCTCTCATTTGCATTTTAGCCTTTGTATTTGTTTGATATTTCTGTAGTTATAATCTCCTAATCATAATCCTTTTTCGTTCAAACTTCTCGATCACTAGACGTTGATTGATCCATTGCATAGCTCGCTGGGACATAACGACCCGGGGAGACTCTATACTCCTCTGATCTTAATTGCATTAGTGTTTGAGCAGTTTTTAGTCTTTTAGACTTGACTGTTTAGCACCGATCAAATTTTGGCGCCGCTGCCGGGGAGCTGTGCTGATTTATCTCCCGTTTTAGCAGATTAGTTGTTTGAATCCTCACTCATTGTTTATATCATCATTCTTTGTATATATATATATATCCATATTTTCTTCTAAAAAATCCAAAAACCCAAAAACAGCCAAAAACTTATAAAACACAAAAATATTTTCTCTTTTGTTTCTATATATGTATCAAAAATAAAAATACAAAAAGAATCGTCGTTTTCTCTAATAATTAACAACTTAAAAGATTACCACCGAAAACCAAGGCAGTGCACTACCTAACTGGGGGTGCGACCATAATAAGTTCCCGAACTAAAGATATAAAACTTGCCTTCGTGTCCATTGTGATTGGTGTACCTTTTTCAAAGAAGCCATTCATCTTGGATTATTGGTTAAGTTCACTGTTGTTTTGCCTCGATTTTGTGTTAATTGATTTTTTTGTGATATCTACGTTTCAGAACCAGAAAACCCATAAAGATTCTTCTCACCCTGATTTTTACAAAACGTCTTCATAATTCTCATTCTCATCTGAAAGATTTTCATAATTCCATTTCTCTCCTTAACTCTGAGTTTCCTTAGAGTTAACTCTAGTGTATGCGCACTCGCTCTTCTAGATCTGTAAGCCCATTTCGTGAGCTTGTCAAGATTCCAAGAAGGCGTGTTCGCAGACGTTCTGCTCCATCAGTCGGATCTGAGATCCGGACTGTTCACACTACTTCCGCTGTCATGGCGGATGAAATTCCTATGTGTGAGCTTCTCCAGGCACCCATCGACGGGTATGGAGATGCTATCGTTGTGCCAGCCATCGTGGCTGAAAATTTTGAACTCAAGACCGGGTTACTGAATCTTGTAACCTCTAATCAATTCTTTGGTTTTGAGCGGGATGATCCTCATGCTCATATAAGATGGTTTAACAAGATTGCATCTACCATCAAGTATAAGAATGTCCCTTCTGAGGCTGTTAAGCTTCTTCTGTTCCCGTTTTCTCTTGAGGGGCAAGCCCGGATTTGGCTTGAAAAACAACCCCCTCAGTCAATAGAGACATGGGAAGATCTGGTGAAGAAATTTGTGAATGAATTCTATCCACCTTCCAAGACCACGAGTCTTAAAAATGAAATCATCAAGTTCACTCAGAAGTTTGATGAATCCTTCAGTGAATCGTGGGATCGTTTCAAGGAATTGCTTCGCAAATGTCCTCACCACGGTTTCTCCGAGTTGATGCAACTCGACACTTTTTATAATGGAGTGAGTCAATCTGACCAAGATTCTCTCAATTCCTCCGCGGGAGGAAATTTCCTAAGCAAAACTGTCAAAGAAGCTTTGGCGATAATCGAAAATAAGTCCAAGGTCCGCACTGCACGAAGCAAGCCGGTTGTTTCCCAAGTCAGTGTTGGTCCTTCTTCTTCTTCATCGCCTGTGAGTCAGTCTAGCACCGATGCTAAGATTGATAAACTCACGGAAGCTATCCAAGCTTTGGTTCTTTCCAACCAGAAGAAAGTCTCTTTTCCACAAACTTCACCTCCTGCTGAAGTTAAGAAAGTGGAAGTCTGTGTTACCTGTGGTGGCCCCCATGCTTACTATAACTGTATGGCCACCGACAGTAACCCTTTTGAAGCCAATGCTGTGGGCGGGATGTCTAATCAAGGAGGCAATCAATATCGTGCTCCTGTAGACCCGAACCACCGTCCTAACCACTACTCTGGACCTCCTGGTTTCAATCAGAATCAAAACCGTAACCAGAATCAGAATAGACCGAACCAAGGTTTTCAAAACCAAGGTCAATTCAATCAAAACAACGGTTTTCAAAATCAGAATCAAAATTTCCAACATCAAGGAAATTACAATAGAAACCCAGGTCAGGGAAATTTCAACCAAGGGTATTATCATGGCAATAATCCAGGGAATTTTCAGAATCAAGGCCCTAATCCTAACAATAGGGGCCAGAATTTCCCTGTTCAAACTCAAGCCATTGTTCCAACTGGACCATCTTCTGATGAGCTTTTGAAACAGTTCATGAAGTCCCAGGAAGAAATGAATCGGTTGTTGGTCAGCCAGATTTCTGAGATCAAGAAGTCTTTAAATGATCGACCCTCGGGCTCAGGTACTTTACCTAGCAACACGATCGCTAATCCGAGGGGCGATGCTAAAGCGATCACAACCCGAAGTGGTGCTTCTTATTCTGGACCCGCTGTTCCTACTACCTCTTCTTCCTCTCTCCCGAAGGTAGTGGAAAGCGAACCTGAGGCGACAAAGGACAAGGAACTTCCTACTAATAACGGAAGTGCCAACAATGTCCATCCTCAGGTTGTCCCCAAACCCAAACCTGGAGTTGTTTTTGAACCTCCAGTTGTTGACCCTAAATCCAAAACTTCTATTCCTTACCCCTCACGGTTACATGAGCAAAAGCTCCGCGAGAAAGCTAGTCATCAGATGGAAAAGTTCTTTCAGATTTTCCAAGAGCTTCACTTTGACATAAGCTTCGCGGATGCCATCATGTTGATGCCCAAGTTTGCATCCACTCTGAAACATATGCTGAGCAACAAAGAAAAGCTGTTTGAAATGGCTAAAACTCCTTTGAATGAAAATTGCTCAGCAGTCTTGTTGAAGAAGCTTCCCGAGAAGCTTGGAGATCCCGGAAAATTTCTTCTTCCTTGTGTTTTTCCCGGGATGATTGAGTGCTTTGCCCTTGCCGATCTTGGAGCAAGCATCAATCTGATGCCTTATTCAGTGTGGAAGAAAACTGTCTCTTCCGGAACTTATTCCTACCTGCATGACTCTTGAGCTTGCAGATCGATCTATATCTCGTCCTCTTGGCATCGCCGAGGATGTTTTCGTGAAAGTAGGAAAGTTCCACTTCCCAGCTGACTTTGTGGTCGTTGATTTCGATGCTGATCCTCGAGTTCCCCTCATTGTTGGGCGGGGATTCCTGAGGACGGGCCGTGCTCTTATAGATGTATTTGAGCAAGAGAATCACTCTCCGTGTGGGTAACGAAGCTGTTACTTTAACCTCGATCAGACTTCGAGGTACTCCTCAAATTATGATACTGAATCAATTAATCGAGTCGATTTAATTGATATTGCTTCAGAGGAGTACTCTCAAGAGTTTCTTGGTTATCTTCATAATTCTGTGAGTGGAAATTCCAATTCCACCACATCTTCTCAACCTATCATTGCCGACTCTTCCCCCTCTCTCACTCCGTTTGAGGGAGGTGACTTCCTTCTGGAAGAGATCGATGAGTTTCTGGCTTCTGATGAATCAATTCCGCCTGGAATTGATGGTGTGTATGATTCGGAGGGGGATATTCTCTATCTTGAGCAATTGCTTAATGAAGACCCTTTGCCTTCACTCCCTCCGAAAGAAATCTCAATTGAGGAAATCAAATCAGTGCAAACATCTACTGATGAATTTCCCGAGGTTGAACTTAAGGACCTACCTCCTCATCTTGAGTACGCATTCTTAGAGGGTGATGATAAATTACCCGTCATTATTGCTAAAGACTTAACTGAGGAGGAGAAAACTGCTCTCATAAAGGTCTTGAAGTCACACAAGCAAGCAATTGCTTGGAAACTCTCCGATATTAAGGGTATCAACCCTGAGTTTTGTACTCACAAAATCTTAATGGAGGATGACTTCAAGCCAGCAGTCCAAAGTCAGAGAAGGGTGAATCCTAAGATTCACGAGGTTATCAAACAAGAGGTTCTCAAACTTCTTGATGCCGGTCTGATTTACCCGATCTCTGATAGTCCTTGGGTTAGCCCCATTCATTGCGTTCCAAAAAAGGGTGGCATTACTGTTGTCACGAATGAAGAAAACGAGTTGATTCCAACTCGATTGGTTACGGGATGGCGTGTGTGTATTGACTATCGAAAGTTAAACGAAGCCACCCGTAAAGACCATTTTCCTCTACCCTTCATGGACCAGATGCTTGAGAGATTAGCAGGGAACGAATACTATTGTTTCCTTGATGGTTTCTCGGGTTACTTTCAGATCCCCATTGATCCGCTGGATCAAGAGAAAACCACATTCACCTGCCCATACGGGACGTTTGCCTACAGACGTATGCCTTTTGGCTTATGCAATGCTCCTGGCACGTTCCAACGTTGTATGATGGCCATTTTCCACGACATGATCGGGGAAACTATGGAGGTGTTTATGGATGACTTCTCGGTCATTGGGGACTCGTTTCAGACATGCCTCTCCCACTTAGACAAAATGCTTAAAAGGTGTGAAGACACCAATCTATGTCTAAACTGGGAGAAGAGCCACTTTATGGTCAAAGAGGGCATTGTCCTCGGCCATAAGATTTCCAAGAATGGGATCGAGGTTGATAGAGCAAAAGTTGATGTTATTGCTAAACTGCCTCATCCTACTACTGTCAAAGGTGTTAGGAGTTTTCTTGGTCATGCCGGGTTTTATCGTAGATTTATTCAAGATTTCTCTAAAATCGCTCGGCCAATGACCCATCTTCTCGAAAAAGATGCTCCTTTCATCTTCTCTCCTGAGTGCATCGAAGCTTTTGAAACACTTAAGAAAAAGCTTACGGAAGCACCCATTCTAGTTGCCCCCGACTGGGACTTACCCTTCGAGCTCATGTGCGATGCAAGTGATTTTGCAATCGGTGCAGTCTTGGGGCAACGTAAAACCAAGCACTTTCAGCCAATCCACTACGCGAGCAAAACTATGACTGAAGCTCAGACCCATTACACCACTACAGAAAAAGAATTATTAGCTGTGGTGTATGCGTTTGAGAAGTTTCGGCCATATCTTATATTGACCAAATGCGTGGTGTATACGGATCACTCGGCACTCAAATATCTCTTTGCTAAACAAGATGCAAAGCCGAGATTGCTCCGTTGGGTTCTCCTCCTACAAGAATTTGATATCATTATTCGTGATAAAAAAGGAGCTGAGAACCTGGCTGCTGATCACCTCTCCCGATTAGAGAACCCTCATCAAAATGTGTTCGAGAAAAAGGAAATCAATGAAACTTTTCCTCTCGAAACACTCAATGTGGTTTCTTTTCGTGGAGACTCATCTACCCCATGGTTTGCCGACTTTGCAAATTACCATGCGGGTAACTTTGTTGTGAAAGGGATGTCGTCCCAACAGAAAAATAAATTCTTTAAAGATGTGAAACATTATTTCTGGGACGACCCCTACTTGTTTAAAATCTGTGCGGATCAAGTCATCCGGCGATGTGTGTATGGTCAGGAAGCTATTGACATTCTCAAGGCTTGCCATTCTGGACCTACTGGGGGACATCATAGCCCCAAATACACCGCCAAGAAGGTGTTTGATTCGGGATTCTATTGGCCCACAATCTATAAGGATGCCCATGAATTCGTCAAAACCTGTGACGCTTGTCAACGTCACGGGAATATCTCACAAAGGAATGAAATGCCGCAAAACGCCATTCAAGTGTGTGAGATTTTTGACATCTGGGGCATTGACTTTATGGGGCCATTTCCTTCTTCTCACGGAAATAAGTACATACTCGTGGCCGTTGACTACTTGTCAAAATGGGTCGAAGCTAAAGCTTTACCCACCAACGATGCCCGAGTTGTTGTGAAATTCTTGAAATCCTTATTTGCTAGGTTTGGAACTCCACGAGCCATCATCAGTGATCGTGGTACGCATTTCTGCAATGACCAATTTGCAAGAGTCATGCAAAAGTATGGTGTAACTCACCGTACCTCTACTGCGTACCACCCCCAAACGAGTGGGCAAGTGGAAGTTTCCAACCGGGGGATTAAAAGAATCTTGGAGAGGACGGTTGGCGAAAACCGTGCCTCTTGGTCGGATAGGTTAGATGACGCACTCTGGGCCTTCCGTACAGCCTACAAAACACCCATCGGGTGCACTCCATACAAGCTGGTGTACGGGAAGGCGTGTCATCTACCAGTTGAGCTCGAGCACAAGGCATACTGGGCCTTGAAGCATGCCAATTTCGACATTCAGACAGCGGGTGATCATAGGAAAGTTCAAATGAATGAATTAAATGAACTCCGTGATCAAGCCTACGAGAACTCTTTGATCTATAAACAAAAGACAAAGAAGATTCATGACTCAAAAATCAAGAACCGCGTTTTCAACGTTGGTGATAGAGTCCTTCTTTTCAATTCAAGATTGAAGATTTTCTCGGGAAAGCTCAAATCCCGCTGGTCTGGACCATTTACCATCGCTAAGGTTTATCCTTATGGCACCATTGAGTTATCTCAACCCGATGGTCCTAATTTTAAAGTGAATGGTCATCGAGTGAAGCATTACTTTGGAGAGGACATTCCATCCATGGTTGTCCCGGATCTTCAAACTTTCCCCATGAACCAATGAATGCGGGGATCGAGTCAAGCTAGCGACTCGGTAATCAAAAACAGTAGCATGCCATATGGGTTTTCACCCATATTTCTGTTTTCTCACCTCTTTCTACCACCCTAGTGTGGGGGAGGTTGCCCACATGTTTCAAAAAAAAAAAAAAAAAATCATCTTTCTTAATAATGGCCTTAATATTTCCCTTTCACGTTCTTTGTTTCGGCATAACCGCCGGTACTTTGAATATTGAGGGCAATATTCATCTCTAGTGTGGGGGGGATTCTCACGAATTTTATCATGTAAATATACCGCCTAATCCCCCCGTTTTTGGCCAAAATTTTTTTTGGAGTAAGTGTTCTACACTTTCTCATCTGGTTATCAGTCCGCCATGTCTGTAAGACAAAAGGATTGGCTAATCCAGGAGCAAACGGCTCTTGGTAAAGATTTCTCAAATCCGTTTATATGGCTTGCAATTTGCCCAAAATTGTTTGGTATTCAACTCACCATATCCTAAAAAGTGAAGAGTTGGCTAGCCCGCGAGATTATGGCTTGTGGTAAAGGCAGTGGAAAAACCATAATTGGTAATCAGCTCACCAAAGATAATTTTGATAATTTATCTAAGAGTTGGCTAGTCCAGAAGGGTACGGCTTCTGGTAAAGACAAAATCAAATCCGTTGGAAGCTGGTGGTTTGCTCAAAATCACATGGTTATCGGTGTACCATGGTTCTTACTTGAACTGAAACATTTGGCTACTCCAGAAGTAATGGCTTTTGGTAAAGAGTTTCAAATCCATTAGTTTTTCTCAAATCATTGCTAGGGACTAGCAATATCTCAGTGTGGGGGATTGATGAGTGTGTAAATACTCATCATTTTTGTACAAAATAAACTGCAAAATCATCTGAAAACACTCAGAAACACATCAAAATGATCAAAATATCACAAATCAGTGTTTTATGTGTTTTAAATGCAAAAATATCAAAATCAGATGAAAAACATATCAAATTTGCAAAAATTGCAGTTTTAGTCCCCCAAGTTTATAAAATTGTCAAAAATAGTCCCTGAGCCAAAATTTCAAAAGAAAAGTCACCAAAGGTCTTTTTAAAATCATAAATTGTCATATTTAGTCCTTTGGTGGAAAATCTAAAAGTTTTGAGAAAATTACAATTTAGTCCCTGAAAATCCAAAATTTGTCAAAACTAGTCCTTGGAAATTTCAAAAATGTCAAAATCAACCCTTGGATTATTCAAGTTGGCAAGACCAACCCTTTGACTCAATCTTCATAACTTACATGTTTGGTCCTTTGGTTTTGAGATATTACACTTGTGGTCCTTATTTGTTACTAATAACCAAACCGGACCCTTAATATTACAAGCCCAAGATAAGCCCAACCGTTTAACTCTTTACCCAATCCAATCCCACAACCCGACCCAACCATTTTACCCGCCCACGTTTAAAATACCAAAACCAGTCACGAGATACCCACCTCCATCATCACCCCTGCGCCTAGACTGCAAAACCACCCACGCTTGCTTCAACCCCCCACCTCCATCATCATCCCTACCCTCACTCCACTCCAAGGGGTGCATTAAATGCCTTCAACCTAACTCTGCCCTCTCCAACTGGCATATCTAGTTTTTCCCGCCAAAATGCATCAAACGGTCACAAATGGTACCTACCAATCCTATGGTCCATATTACTGCTGGGATTCACTCAGAAGAGAGAGAAAAAGATGTTTTGGTGTATAAAAGACCAAGGGAATCAAGTGAAGAGAGTTAGTCTTAGTTTTAATAAAATATATGTCGTTTTTCAATTTGTAGCATCTTAAGTAATTTTCAGTATTGTTTTAAAGTTAATTTGTACTCAACAATAGTATTCTAGTGTATCTCAGTTTAATTTAAATATCAATTCAAGTTCAAATTCAGTTTCTATTTTTAAGCTTACTGTTGAATTTTTCTACTCTCAAATCATTATCCAATCTGTTGGTAGTTCATTTTTAAGCTTAAACAAGCTCCAAGAAGCCTGTTAAAGCTTAGTATAAGCTTACACTTACATTTCATGCAACTTTGGAACTTAGTCAACAAAAGTCAACTTTGGAGCAAAATGGGTGCAGAAATGATCTGGGTTGATTCAGGAATTGAAATGGGTTGAAATGGAGGCATTGGGTTGGATTGATTAGGCTAGTGTTCTTTGTTTCAGTTGGCAGGCCATAGTGGTCATTGGACCAATTGTAAGTTCAAGCTTATTTTTAGCATAATCTTTTTCAGTGGAGTTCAGTAGTAAAAACTTGTTTTAATAGCAGTGTTTAAGTTAGCATTAGTCAATTTGGTCATAATCTGTACTTGTTTAAGTGCTAGCCTAGTTTCAATTAGCATAACAGTTTTAAAGGGTGTGTTTGGCATAACTGATCTAACTGTGATAGGAATGATCTCAGTGCTAGACTTCTGTTGCTAGGGGTTTGTTTAGCTCATTTGAGCTCTAATCTGTCTCAACTTGTGCCTACAAAACAACCTAAGTCAAAACTTCTTTAATTTGTCTCATAAGGTTCAACTGTTAGAAATTTTGATAAGCAAATTCTTGTTTTGTGCTAAAAAATCATAAAGTTAGCTTGTGGTAGTCTCATAACATCATAACACTTCAACATCAGTCTTTTAATTGGATCTAAATCTTAAGAAAGTCAAATGGTAACTGGTTTTCAAAAAGTCAAAATGTTAAAAAATGGGTTTTTGCAGATCTTGCAGATTCTGCATAGGACTCATTAAAGCTTTTGAGGTTCTGAATTTTTGGTTACAAGTAGTTTAATAGGTGGTCTCTAAGACCTAGTATCTGGTTTTAGCTTTTGCCTTCTAGATTGACCTGTGCATAAGCTCAAATCAGGCCCTAGGTGCCCTGATCATCACTCAGTATTAACTGAGTGATTTCTCAGTTTTTGGTCAAGCTTGTGCAGAGCTTGTATAAGCTTGTAAAGGTCTGGTCTTTTGGTTCCAAGTAGCATCTTAGGTCTAGTTTAGGTATCAATCATTAGTTTTTAGTTTATAGCTTGTTTGAGAGCTTATTTTTAGTCTGCTAATTGGTACCAAAATCTGTTTTAGTGCTTGAATCATAATCACCAAATCTGTTTATCTTGTTAATCAGTAGCTGTAGCTTGTTGTTTTTAGTTGCAATTTGGTTAAATCAGTATATCAGTGCTTCTGTAATCAGTGGGTTGCTTATTTGGTTCACTTAGCTTATTTAAGAGCTTATTCATAAGCTCAAATCATAGCAGATCCAATTTTCTCCACATAGCATACTGTTTTTCCATTTTTCCCAGCTTCTTTATATTATTTTAGAGTTTCCCTGAAATTTTCAGATTTTTCTCAACTGTTTTGCTATTTTTCTTAATTTAATTTAGTTTTTAAGCATTTTTAAATAGCATTTAATATAAAAAATTCAGAAAAGGTTCCAAAAAATAATTTTTCATTTTTCTTAGGCTTAGATAAATATAAAAAGTAGAAAAAGTAATTTTCCTTATTTTTCATAGATCATTTGGTAATTTTTAGTAATTTAATTAGATTTTAATAGTTTAAAATTCATAGAAAATAGATAAATAGTCACAAAAATATAGAAATAGTTTTGAAAAGTCTATTTTGATATTTTAGACTTTTCCAAGTGTTAATCTTATTTTTCTAGCTTAATTTCCTATTTTCTTGTATTTTAGGTAATTAATTAATAGTTAAAAATAGTTTTTAATTAGATAATTAGTTATAAAAATAATTTTCTTTTTCTAAATATTTTCTTATATCATTAGGTTTGTAAAAACATCATTTTCATATTTTTAGGGTTAATATTGAATTAGTTTCACGTTTTTAGTTGTACGTCGCGTAGATTTTAATTCCAGTTTCGTAAAAACATAAAAACAAAAACATCATTTTAATTTTAGTGATAGCGTTTATTTAATAGGTTTTATCTTTTTAATTTCCTCTCATTTGCATTTTAGCCTTTGTATTTGTTTGATATTTCTGTAGTTATAATCTCCTAATCATAATCCTTTTTCGTTCAAACTTCTCGATCACTAGACGTTGATTGATCCATTGCATAGCTCGCTGGGACATAACGACCCGGGGAGACTCTATACTCCTCTGATCTTAATTGCATTAGTGTTTGAGCAGTTTTTAGTCTTTTAGACTTGACTGTTTAGCACCGATCAATTATCATGAGGTTTCTCTAGCTTATCCTCTTCAACAATCTCACGCAGACATTCTAGGCAATCCTTAAGGGATGAGAAGTATGTTTGAATGGCAAGTTGTTGTTCCTTAGATGAGGAGGGACATATCTCACAGATAAACCATATTTATTACAAGAGTGAACCTTTGATACAACATTCTCCCCATTGGTCATTGGCATTTTCCCTTTTACCTGACTCTTCAGATTCTCAATTTCCTTTTGCAATGAAGCTATTTGTTCGTTGTTTTTGTTACGAGTGACTTTAATTGATTCAAATAACTCATTAAAATGACGTTTAACCTTTTCATTTTCTTCTAGAAAACTTTCGTTTTCCTTTTGTAAAGCATTTACTAGGTTTTGAAGATGAAACGTTTGAGAATTCTGAGAATCTAAAGGAGGAGGCATTTGGGAGCCTGTCATATTGTTCGTTTGACCCTTTAATTGAGAGATTTGGGCTTTTAACTTTCTGATCGTGTTGCACTGAGCTTGGATCTGTTCATCACGTTTGTTAATTTGAAAAACTGCATCAAACTCTGGAGCATCTGAAGATGTCTTGACATTTGAAGTTTTGACATTTTCTTTAAGATGTTGATATTTTAGTTGTAAATTAAAATGTTCAACTTCTAGTTTAGAAAAATGTTTAACGAAATTGTCGTGATCATCCAGTTCAATTTTCTCGTTCAGTTTAGAATTAGTTTGTTCAAGCTCAATGACACGATCATGGGAGACTTTCAGGGCCACAGATAGTTCATGAAATTTGGAAGCATTAATAGAGCAATTTGAAGCAGTGAAAAACACATCTTGAGCAACACATTCAGTAATAAGATTCTCATTCAATGTATGCAGGTTCTTCCTCTCAATCTCATTATATCTTAGTACACGCTCATAGTCACTAATTTCAACTATTATTGCATCAAATTCCTTTTCCATTCCCTTAATATCCGTTTCTATCCCCTTTTTAAGACTCTCAAAGTGATCTTTTAGAAGTTTAAAGAAAGGCATGACCTCAGTTAAATAACATTCTTTCATTTGTTCAAAACCCCTTTCTCCTTCAGTTATACCAGTGGGTGTGATCCTTTTCTTGCAAGTTTTCTCAAAATCAACAAATAGTTGAAATATAACATATTGGCTAATTAATGTCTTGCTTTTAGTGGCAATTGTTCTAGGTACAAGATGCATTGGTGTATTAGGAGGATACACAGTCGCTCTAGGCATTTTCCGAAGGGGAGGGTTTGTTTCTACAATATTTTCAGCTTTCTGCTTATCTAAATCCATTTTCCAGAAGACTTGTTCGGGAGTCAACAATGTCTGAGTCTTAAACTTGTTCAAGGAAATCCAGTTTTCCTTCTTGTAGTCATGGGGAGTGATAATTACTTTCTTCTCTTTGCATTTAGGATCATTTAGTTTCTTATTCATCTTCTCCCTAGTGACTTCATCTAATTTCTTGTCATCCTCAGTGCACTCAATGCAACTAGGTTTTTGTCTGGGTTTAAGAATCTCATTGCCATCATAGATAACACTTTGAGCTGCTTTTGCTATCTTTCCATACTCAGGGTTGGGTTTATCTATAATGGGAATGCTATGCTTATCGCTTAGAACTCTATGCTTAGTGATCATGTGAGCAGTCTGAATGGTGTTTCCTTGCATGTACAACTTGTTTTCAAGTTTGTTTTTCAAAGTTTTCAGATTAGAAAAATCTCTTAAGAGCTTTGATTCCTTTGCATTAAATTCTTGCTTAAGCATTTTCACATTTTCTTGAAGTTCTTGTTTTTGCGTAGCAGTTTTAGAAAGTTTTTCTTGCAAGGAATTTAATTCTTGTTTCAATACTTCTTCTCTAAAATTACTTTTTCTAATTACTGTACGCACTTGGTCATCCATTTCCTGCTCACGAGTGGTCAACTCAAATTTTGCACGTTGTTCATAAATAGCAACACGTTCCTTATAGGCATTTAGTTCAGAAATTATGGAATCATCAGGAGCACATGCAGTGTATTCATCAAAGACATAGTCATTGTAGACTGCAGAAGATGCATCACTTGGTACAACTTCACTTTCACTTTGTTTCACGTATTGATCGTATGGGACAATATTGTTATTCCCCATATTTTCAACATTTGATTCAATAGTTTCAGTTGGTTGTACTTTGTCATGCATCTGTTGCACATCAGCATCATTGTATAGTTTTAATACCTCTGAGATGAGTTTGTCCTTGGATGGGCCAGCTTGTGGTGAAGAAGAGACCTTGGGAGAGACCATTGGAGAAATGCTAGCCATAAAAATTGTGTGTGCAGTAGGTCCATCATCTACATCAGAGTCGTATGCATCACAGTCAGCGACTTGAAAGGCATTCTGATGATTGTGACCTATCTCCTGAATAGGCTGCTCATCCACATCTGCATCATAGGTCTTGGCATTGCCCTCAGCAAGAAATAGCAATTCCTCTTCATTCAAAGCAGCTCCATTGTCCTGAGCTTGTGCCAGCAGCATCTTATCTCTGAAGTAATCAGCATTCTGTGGACGCTTTGGAGATGTGCAGTTCCTTGCAATGTGTCCCTCACCACCACAGTTATAGCATTTTATCGGCTTAGCTTGACCTTGGTTACCATTCCTTCCTCGATTCTGATTGCCCACATAACCTCTACCAGCACCACCTCTTCCCTGATCATACTGTCTTTCCTGAACTGGTTGCACCACTATCCTTCCATCTTTAACAGTAGCTTGATTGTGTGGGTTAGATGCTGTTCTGAGGTTGTTGTTGGTTTGTGGGAGAGAATTCATGTTTTGGCTAATCAGAAGAGCTAGTTGATTAATGAAGCTTCCCACGTGTGCATCAGCATCAGCTTGTTTGTACATAGGATCATGAATGAGTTTGTGATTACCATTACCCAAGGGTATGACTTGTGAAGCTTTGGTTGTGATTCCGATGTTTGAGTAGAAGGCAGTTGAATCATTAGACGAGCTTGTCTCTCCCGGGTTAGTTTTGAACTGATTGAGAATCAATTTTTCAAACATAGCATGTCTCTCATTCTGAAGGAGGAAGGCATAGAGTTGCTCATAGTTTGTGTTCTTCAATCCTTTAGTAAGCTTCACAGCGGTAACAAACTTGTGCCATTTGGGATTCATGTTGTTCACAAATTTTGAATTCAACTGAATGTTAGGCATAGTCATTCTGATGTTCCTCATGTCATTAACTAACTTATGAAATCTCACATAGTACTCATAGACATTCTCATCTGGTTTCATCTTGAAGTGCTCAAATTCGTCATAGAGTTGGGATTCTCTGTCTTCCATAGTTAATTCTGATCCTGAGAGAAGCATCTTGACATTATCCCATACTGCCTTTGCATCGGTGTTGTGATTGATCAGCTTGTAGATGTCTTTAGGAAGACCTTGAAGAACAATGTTAGAAGCCCTGATATCTGCATCGAATCTCTTTTTCTCCTTATCATCAAGCTCATCATACATTTTAGGTCTGTCCATTCCGTAAATAGGAGTTCCATCATCATTAGTATCAAGTATGTCTCTAGTCGTCTCAACTCGATATGGTCCTTCATCAATGGATTTGAGAATGTTGACACCATTTTCCTTTCCAAGGCAATACAATCTGATTCGTTGAGCCCAAGAATCGTAGTCAGTTCTGTCAAGCATGGGTGGACGAGTATCTGAGCCAGCTGCTTGAACATCCTCGGCGACAGTGGAGATGACAGTAGGAACGTTGGTAGACATGTTAACAGATTATACGGGATTTTATAACTCTATGATTAAACCGGGAAATAGATTCTTTCACGGGATTTTACTAAATCAAGAGAAAACCGTAAACAATCACTCAAGTCGCTAGAAGATAATGCACTAAGTCGCTAGAAAATAATGCACTAAGTCGCTAGAAGATAGTGCACTAAGTCGCTAACTCTTAATTCGCTAGACAGCTAAGTCGCTAGAATCCCAAGTCGCTAGACAGAAAGCAAGTCGCTAAGTAGTAACTCGCTACAGACCAAGTCGCTAGCCAAATTTTGGCAGCAATTCGCTACACAAATCGCTAGAGATACAAGTCGCTAAAGAGCAACTCGCTACAGACCAAGTCGCTACCACCAAGTCGCTACTCGTAGTGGAGAGTCCACTACTTGTACTTTAACTCGCTAGATCTAACTCGCTAGCTCCAACACTGTAAGTCGCTACAAAAATGTGAAGCAAGTCGCTACAAAGAAAATACTCCGTGAGCTAAGTCGCTAGCTTGAAAAACCATATAAACATTACTTTTCAATCCAAAAACAACCCAACCAAGATGATTCAAGCTTACCAAATGAAAACCTAAACACTTGTGATGATTCTAAACATAAAAGTACCAACAAAATTCAAACTTTAACACAAGAAATCACCCAAATGATGCAAAAACCACTAAACTTTTTCAAACTCAAAAACCACCTAAAAACCACTATAAATCCAAAGATGTGCAAGATATGATCTAACCATGGCTCTTGATACCAATTGTAAGATATAACTTTTCACATACACATCAAACCATAACACAAAGTAGCATATAGATGGAATTCTAGAGAGAGAAAGTTAGAGGTTTAGGGAACTTAGTGAGAGAAAGTGAAAGATATTATTATGAGCTCCAACTCTCTACCTTGAAAGGTAGAGAGTATTTATAGTCTTACATAAATCGCCACACATCGGGCTGTGGATCAGGCATACAGTGGGTAAAGACCCGTCCGTCCTCCACGGTGATACTAAACTAAATACTACTTAACTTAAGATAATTACGACTACGAGCTTTCTAACGATTACATATACTTGAGGTGACCGACTCTTTAATACCGGGAATTATTAATTCCTAACAACGCGTAGTCCTTACAAATCTACGAATGGGAACCACTTCAACTTCAGGTGGAACACTCATACTTTCAGGTTCTACTTGAGGTTGGCTAGTGTTTTCAGAATGTGATGTATCTTCATGATCATCTTCCAGATCATAAACTCTCCCACTAAATTCATGAGATATGAGATCCCTTTTAAGGAAGTCTCCATACCTAGCAACAATTACTTTGTTTTCAGGTGGAAAGTAAAAGTAGTAACCCATAGTTTCCTTTGGGTATCCTACGAAGATACACTTAACATATCTTTGTTGTAGCTTATCAGCTGAGCCACGTTTAACAAACACCTCACAACCCCAGACCTTTAAGTAAGACAAGTTGGGAGCTTTTCCATACCATAGTTCATATGGAGTCTTATCAACCTTCTTAGTTGGAACCATATTTAAAATGCGAACAACAGTTTCTAAAGCATAATCCCAAAAGGATAAGGAAGATTTGTAAGATTAAACATTGATCGCATAATGTCTAACAATGTACGATTTCTTCTCTCAGATACACCATTTTGTTGTGGAGTAAATGGAGAAGTGAGTTGCTTGACAATCCCACACTCAGCAAGATAATCTTTAAACTCTTGGCTTAGGTATTCACCACCTCTATCGGATCGAAGAGCTTTAATCTTCTTTCCTAGTTGCAATTCTACTTCATTCTTGAAAACCTTAAATGTTTCAAATACTTCATGTTTATGTTTAAGCAAATAAACATAACCATAACGACTGGAATCATCCGTAAAGGTTAAGAAGTAGCTAGCACCCTTCCTTGACACATGTCTTAGTGCTCCACATACGTCAGTATGTATCACACCAAGTAGATCAGAAGCCCTTTATAAACGATTTTCAAAAGGTTTCTTGTTCATCTTCCTAGATATGCAAGACTCGCGTTTATCAAATGATTCATCGTCGATATTTTGCAAAAGCCCATCATGTTGCAGCTTTTTATGTGTTTCTTGCCTTTGTGAGCAAGTCTACAATACCAAAGATATGAAGAATCCAAGTCACTTTTGATTCTTTTATTATTGATGCTAAAAACATAATTATTTTTATCAATCACATTATCATTCAAATCAATCTCAAACACACCATTTACTAGAATAACATTAAAATAAAAAACACCATTTAAAGAAACTGAAATTCCATAATCAGTAAATGTATGAATAAAACCAATATCTTTCAACAAGGAAACATAAACAACACCCCTAATAATAGAAGGTGCGTAATGACAATCGTTCAAAGACAGTACTAAGCCCGAAGGCAAAAATAAATCAAACGTGCCTATAGCTTCAACGATTGCATGTGCTCCATTACCCACATGTAGGTATTGCTGTCTATAGGCAAGTTTCCTTGCACCTATAAGTCCTTGCAGTGTATTATAAATGTGAATACCATATCCAGTATTATATACCCATGAATTTATTTTATGAGGAAATGCAAATAATTCTATCATAAAAAGAGTACCTGAAGTGCTGGCAATAGTACCAGCATTCTTATACCTCTTTATTCGCAACTCATCGAGGTAGAGTGGACAGTTCCTCTTCTAGTGTCCTACCTCCGTGCAGTGATGACAAGCCTGATCCCTTTTAGGATTCTCTTTCTTTTTAGGAGGGTACTTATTGGGTTCTGGTTGATAAGCCATAACTTTCTTTCCTTATCAGCCTTACCCTTCTCTTTCCCCTTCTTGTTCACTTGCGGTTTAGGCATAGTGATCCTACCCTTCTGAATAGCAAGTACCTGAGGTGTAGGAGCCTTTTTGGGCAAACCCTTTTCGTAGTCAATGAGCATTGCATGCACCTCACTAACTGTCTTCCCCGTGTATATTGTAATTGCGTACGAAATCATCAAATTCCTTGTTAAGGGATCTGTTGATAAGACCAATTTGTATGTCATTAGGGTAGATGTAGTTGAGCCTCCTAAGTTGGTCAATGTAACTCATCATTTCCAAGCAATAGGCACTCACATGTTTACCTTCCCCATGTTTGCAATTGTGTAGAGAATCTATCAAATCATATAACTCTACAGCTGCAGGCTTTTCAAACAACTGAATAAATTCGGTGAGCATGTCCTTTGGGAAGTAATTTTCAAACTGTTTTTGCAAGTTTGGAGACATACTTCCAAGCATAAGACAGGCAACCTCATTATGCTTTTCATACTCAATTTGCCATGCTGCCCTTATTTCAGGAGAAGCATTAGCTTCTGGTTCAAGAGGACAAGGCATATTCAAATAATCTGATCTTTTCGCAACATGCAAGACTATTCTGAGTTGCCTATACCAGTCATTGAAATTTGCGCTGCCAGTCAATTTTTCGCGATCAAACATTGATTTGAACGACGAACTTAGTGCATTAGTTTCAGGTTGAGCCATTTCTATAGAAAATAAAAGTTCAAAAGTTAGTACTTTCGATAATTCAACCTTTCAAGAAAATAAAATACCCTTGGTAAATATTCATATTAACCATAGAATTTTCCTTGAACCTGTGACCCAAATTGTCATAGTTTTACCACATCAGTTGATCTGTTAGTGATGAAACTATTCAATAGGTAATTTTCGAAGAACAATAATTGACAAACATGTTTTCAATTCCTAGAGAATATGGGATTTACAATTTTGCCAAACCTTTATGCAAATGTAAGCATGTTTTACCCCATCTTATGCCTTAAGTCATAGATCTCACTAACTAACTTTATTAAGTTGTATAATTTAGAAACTGCAAATTTATTCCAGCTAAGTTCTCACACAACATAGAGATTTACCTTGTTATTACAACGTATTAACGGCTCGTGATGCCACTGTTAGGTTTTACTAATCATAACAATTATCAAAAACACGTTAAACATCATCAAAGCATGCAGCGGAAGTAATAGAATAATACTTGTAAATGAACTAACCGAATTAAAAGTATATGCATACCTTTTTGCGAATTAAAGGACACAAGAGATCAAGAACCAAGGAAACCCTAAACCCTAATAATTAGGGTTTATACCAATCGACTTAACCCCTTAGTCGAATACCAAGATTACCTAAACACACTTGTATTTGCCATTCGTTCTTGTACACACGTACTACAATCGAATCAACGTGAAAAGCTAGGTTCTTGAATCACAAACAACCAAACACTTGTATATGAGCTTGGAAAAATCGACCCTAAGGTGATCCAAGACTCAAAGGAGAAGAGAGTAGAAGAAGTTAGGGTTATTAGGTGATCCAAGATTAATTAGAATGAATACAAGGGGTTTGTGTCACACCCTCAAATTACCTGTTTTGCAGCGGAATGGAATACCTGGGGGATGACTGTCATAACATCAAAGTTGCAGTTATATCGAATGACCTAAAGTGTTGTTTTGAAAATATCATTTGATTAAGTAAAATAATCAGAGTTTACAAAGAATAGGTCCCAATAGATTTCCAAAGTACCAAAATAAGTTTGTTACAATCAAACGATAGTTAAGTGCATAAAATATATGTGAGACGCGTCGACATCGCGACTCTATGATAAGTCCACATGCATGCCATGAAGTGAATTCCTTAGATACCTGAGATAAAACATGCTAAAAAGTGTCAACACAATGGTTGAGTGAGTTCATAGAGTTTGTTAAACATGTAAAACTTTTAAGGAACGTTCATGCGGCAAAGGCAAAGTTCTTGGTCATTTAGAATAGTCCACAAAGCAAAGGCATTGTAAATCCACTCAGTTCCAAGTTCCGCCCATACAAAACTTGCAACCTGTGTGTTCACAACCCACTGCCAAAAGTAGTATGTCTAGAAGTCAAGTACACGTTATCATAATAGTTCACAAAGCAAAGGCATTGTAAATCCACTCAGTTCCAAGTTCCGCCCATACACAACTTGCAACCTGTGTGTTCACAACCCATTGCACAAAATATAGTGTGTCTAGTGGTCAAGTATACGCTGTCATAATAGTTCACAATATAGCACCACATATATAATAATGTATGCCAGGCAAAGCCCCTAGAATAAATAATATGTGTTCCGTAACATAGTGAACGAGAGGTTGGCCGACCTCTAATAGCGCTATCCATACTACCTACTAATAGGAGACTAACAATGCGAATGTACGAACGGTACATCATACAACTATTAATATACAATTAAGAACACTCCGAACATGGGAGAATTTGCACTGCTCCGTACAAGGGAGACTTAGTATTGCTCCGTTCACATCGGGAGACTTTATAGTGATGCTCCGAACATGGGAGACTTTATAGTGATGCTCCGATCATGGGAGACTTTAGGTCAAGGTCATAGCACGTATGGTTCAATAAGTTCAAACAAGTCATAGGTTCTTATTTAAGTTCAAGGGTTCCATTCAAAAGTTCGTAATTAAGTTCAAGTGTTCCATTCCAAAAGTTCGTAATTAAGTTCAAGAGTTTAAGTCGAGTTCAAAAGTTCAAAACAGTCAAAGAGCTCAAAACATATCAAAAGGTTCAAAATAGTCAAAGAGCTCATTTTGTCTTTTGATGAAATTGTAAGACGAGAGGTTATCTCGTTTACCCCAGTGACCGACACTGCACGCGTACCGACACTATGACAAGGACTTGATAAAACAAGTGACAAACTTCAGTAATGAAAAATATTACAGAAATAATATCTCCGATACGTAACCATAAGATACTACGCTATAAAAGTTATCACACAATGAGGCTTCGATCACAATTTAATATCGCGGGACACAAAGGATTTAACACATTTTCACTTGAGCAACAACTTTTATAAGACTCAAAAGCAACTTATTATATGTAAGAACAAAGTATATGCTTACCTTCCCAATTTTTCACAATAAGTAAATACATCTAACTTTTTGTTACATAATAAACAAATGAATACATTTAATAAAATAAAAATGAGATGAGACCCTTTTGTCTTCTCTCCCATTCACGACAAAAAAAAAAAAAAAAAAAAAAAAAAAAAAAAAAAAAAAAAAAAAGATCAGGAAACCAAGATATTCAAGATCTCTTCTTCAACCTCTTACTTCTACACCTACGCCTCCTTTATAGCCCGAATCTCTCAAAGAAGAAGACTCAACATGTCCATTCCATTAACTACTTCTCTCTCTTACCAAAAACATACAAGTTTTTGTCCTTCAAATCTCCCCTTTGAATGCACCGGTCGTAATTCGAATAAGCCAAGGAGGATCAAAATAAAATCACACAAGAGATACATATCTTCCATTGTATCTACCTTGAGCCAAGGTCCAAGATATGCTAGGATTTGGAAGTTAACTAAATTTGGCTTCAATCCAAATACCCAAGAGGAGAGAGTGAGTCAAAAATTACTTGGGTTCTTCCCTTTTTATTCCAGTCGAGGCAACCAAGGATATCACACCCCAAATATCACCACAAAAAGGATAAGAAAGCTAAGTGAATAGGATTTCTACTTGGGTGTTTTATTTGGATCGAAAGGGTTCGGTTGTGGTGATAGGTATCTGAGTTGACCTTCGACTTCATCATCATCTTCTTGCTTGTAAGAAAATCACTCAACTTTGTATTGTTAGGTTCATGAATTTAGTTGAAAATGAATGGTTAAGTTAATCGTAAAGTAAAGTGTTCTTGTTGTTAATGAAATTTATGATTTTCGGTAAATAAAATTGTCACATACAAATTTATTTCGATGTGAGTTTTGTTGGTATTACTTTCTGTCGAGGACAAGGAACCAAGACCAGTGGAATACGATTTATACATCTTGAAAGGAGTAGGTATCATGTTAAAGTCATGACATTAAATTTGTTAATGGGATGTTGTGTTGTTAATTATGATTTAAATGGGTTTTCAAGAATAAAAACAAGTAGGCCAATACTAGAAACGTAAGTCGTGTATCATGGTAAAAAGGGGTCGTCTTCCTTCCCTGTTGAGTTATGCAACTCTAGCACTTGTCGCCTGGTAAAGAGGATTCCGACAAGGGTGATCCTTGTCGTTAACCACAAGAACTTTACACTCGGCAAGGGGTCTTTTAGGTACCAAGTGTGTCAAAACCTAGCTAGTCCGAGTAGTACTCGGATGAGGCACCAAGAGTTCGGTCAATTTGCTCGACATCTAAGTCCTTAGTGTGCATAGCAGTGAAATTTCAGCACCCTTCATGTCTCGAGTCATAATTCTAATCAAAATGCTAAATGGTTTTATCATAAAGTTTACCACTACTTGTGTAGAAGTCAAGTAAAACCGGAGTCATGTCGCCTTGAGGGCTTAGGAGTATAAGAGCCTTGTGATCTATGCACCTTCATTCACTAGCTTAGATAGGAGCACTTGACTCGTGTGTTACCCTATTTTGAAAACTTTCCCACATAAAGTACCACCTACAAACTCCCTCCCAACTCCCAAATTTATGTCCAGGAATCTTCCCTGTTGCCGTTTGTTTAATGATCAAATAGTGTGTAGAGGCCTAGTAACATTCATGAAGTTATAGTCAAGTCGGGTTATGAGGGGCGAGGGGTTATCAACCAGACACGACCCAAGACAGAAATGTAGGCATGTTAGCGCCACACCTGGAACTCTCGACTACCTTTTGTGTCCAGTCGTGCCACATATTATTTCCGTTGGTTCAAGAAATTCTCTCGTCAGAAAATACTGCAAGGATTATAAAAGTGAAATAGGCCACCAAAGAAATTCGTAACAATATTTCTTCCTAAAACCATCCATGGGCCGAGCCTTCCTCCTATTACCAATTTCCATTTTGGGCTTAAGCCCAAGTTTGGTGCCTTCGAAACTGGGTCACAGCCCACCTGTGATAACTGAGTGCTCAAATGACAGTTAGATGAAACAACAAGTAAAACTCTAAACGTAATTCAGAAATTGAATATAAGACTAAACTCTTTTCCGCGTATTCAAAATCTCCTACTTAGATATATAAACATATGTAGCGACAAGTAAAACAAGTGTAAAAGTCTTTATACAAGAGACAAGTGCTTAAAAGCATAAATTACTTAATAATTTTTACGTCAAGGTTTAACGTCAAATGTGTTCGGATAAATATATCTATGTCAAGTAACCTACTAGTTGTGAATTAAAAATGTTGAGAACAACTCTTTGATAAACAAATAATGACTACTATATTGTCTTACCACTAATATATGTGAAGGTCATCAAATTCCAACGACTATTTTCTAAACTCAATTAGAAAATAAAACAACTTTATTTAATTTTGACAACACCATTATAGTGTCAACATGAAAAAGTATATACACATTCATATACTTACTAGTAAAACATTTTAATTATTTTTACAAAACAAAAGTTTAGTTTTAATACCATTATACAAAAACAATATAAATTGAACCATTTTAAGTGAGTATTACTTAAAATAATGAACAAAAACATTGCCCTCCTTATCTAGGTCGCGTGTCGGTGCCACTTCACAACAATCACTAAATCCCGCTCTCGGATTTGCACACTTGCTAAGGTGAGTTTCATAGCCCCACTTTTACTTGATAAACTGTTTTATACATTTTGGGGTGAGAAATATGCAAAACCTTTTCATGGACCAAAACTATTACATGATTACTATTACGTGGTTTAGCCTAAGCCCTTATGTCCCTAGAGAATGCCCTTTTTCATGAACCGTCAATTCCCCATTGGGAAACGCGAATGTTATAAATAGATCTATTGAGGGTGACTCCTTCGTTCGGTTGGCCATGCTTAGGCCAAGGCGAAACGTATATCATGTCGGAACCGAGTATAGAGGGACAAAACACTCGCTATGGGCCCCTATAATGTATGACATCTTTTAGCATACAGAAACTGTCGTAGTATCGGTTGCATGAACTTAGAGCTAACGTAATAGACTTCCATCCATATATCATTATACTCTTTATAATGATTATATGACTTGACTTATGGTCCAAACTTACTGTTTTAACTTAAACCTATGAACTCACCAGCTTATAGCTGACCTTTTTAGCATATTTTCTCAGGTGTTTATTTGTGACCATGGATGCAAGGCAAGAGGTGGTAAATGGTCGTAGAAATTCCTAAAGGAGTGTTTTACACAAAAACGATGTTTTATATTGGGACCACAAGAATTATGGGATGTGCCCATTTATCTAAACAATGTTGAAAGATGTTGTTCCAAAATAATTTATGAAATTAAACGGAGTATGTATTCCGTTCTTTATTACTTGCGTTATGATTCACCAATTACGTAACGCTCCCAGATAACACGTATGCTTCCGCTAATCCAAATTTGGGGGTGTTACACAAGGTTTCCTAAATACTCCTAGATTTTTATTGCAAAACCTTAAAAGAAGTAATCTAGTGTTTATGAAATCACTTGTAGCTTGAAAAATAAATGTTTTCTCCTTGTTTCTCGATCTTGGCCGAACCACCCAGAAGAGAGGAGAGGGTTTTGATCTTGTTTCACCTTGAGAATGTGTTGTGTGTGTGTTTAAGATAGGATATAATTATTGTATATAGCAAATATCTAATCTATACATGAGTATGTGTACATGTAAGTGGCAAAAACCAATTTGATCACATGTTGTGACTAGGGGGGGATGTGGCCGGCCAAGGGGTATTTGGGGAAGGGTTTGGGTAGTTTTGATGTTTAAATGTATTATTTGTTTAATATAGTGTGTAATTTGTAAGTATAAATAGGTATTTAGTGTAGCGTTAGCTAAAAATATATTTTAACGGAACAAAATAAAATATATCGAAGTCACAAAAATTATAAAAATACATTTCTTACAAGAATTGAGTGAATAAATAATTATCGAGTTGCATTTACGAAAACCGTCGTAAATATTTATACATAACAATTTATATACAAAATAAATTGAGAACCTCGGGTAAACTAATAATATAATTTTTATAGTCTTAAAATGAGTATAAAAATATATTAGGACTATTCTTGGAAGTGTCGAATCAATTGTTCAAAATAAATGATCGTGCCATAGCGTTTATTTAATAGAAAAATAAACGTTATTGAAATATGCGAACAATGCGTGAACTAATATGCAGATAATGGTCGTAAATATAAATTTTTCTCCGGGGATAAATAGTGTTTTGTGAATAGTAAAATTTTGAAATAACTTCTCAAAATATCAACTCGACTTAAAAAACGATGAATAGTAAATTTGAAAAATGACCGGAAATTGATAATTGTGACAGTTTGTATTTATACTAATCTAAACTTGCTGACCAAGTTAGGGTAGGAATGGGTTTGGGAACCCATTCGACCGGCCACATAAATCCCAAGGGGATTCTAGATCCTTCCCGACTTCTATTTTCATCTCTAGTCCCTTAACTTTACATTTAACGACCGTTAACCAAACACCGTTGAATAATAACTTCCGTTAAGTATTTATTTGTGAAATAATAATTAAATATAACATTTATATATTAATTATATAAAACATTGATTCTCATACGTAATGTGTGCAATCACGAAGTCTCGTGTTCGAATCCGGTCATACGCATATTGAAAATACCCATAAACCTTTTAGAGTGAAATAATGACCGTTCGGATAATTAAGATACTTATCTATTAGCTTCATATGGTTTATTCGTTTGGTTAAAACACGTTCTTGATTTCTACAAAAAAGTGTAGATTGGTGGGAACACTCTGATCCCGGGTGTCTTTTGGCACCAATCATTGCCCACCCCACAAGGAATAGCTCCGGCAACTCTCCTGGCCTAGTGGGGCACCTACTGGAGTGCACGAGCCAAGACTCGGACCCCTGAGCTCTTATTCCACAAAGTCTCTCCAGTGTAACAATAGGTTTTGCGGAGGTGGGTACCTATATGAAGCAAACGCCAAGGATGGGACTTGAACTCGGGTCAATTGACTCAAGCACATGTGCTCCAACCATTAGACTAATGCTCCATTGGTTTAAAAAAAAAAAAAAAAAAAAAACGTTCTTGATATGTCCAACAGTTTTAGATCAAGTGACGATAAACTTTTAAAGTCACCAATCAAGATTACGAATTTACGACATATGATGATATGATCTGATTTAAAAAAGAAAGATTCCTTCATTGAACACCTTAGCTTTTGATTTGAGGAATTATGCCTAACTACTTCAAATCACAATATCAACTCTACGTCACATTGTCTAATGTTTAAATAGTGAACTCTTGGTGGACAATCTACATGCAATCACCACGTTTTTAGTAGGGTATCAAAAAACTGTGCATATAAGCAGTGATTTACAATTTTAATCGGGATACGAATTATAGATTGTTAGATTTCATAAAGAAGAAAGTAACATGGTAATTTATATGGTTCAATAGTTTCTTACTTTACGTTGTGTAATTGTGTTAGAGCAAGCGGTATCGTCCTATATGGCAAGCGCCATTGGTCCTTTTCATACCCAATAACACGCCAAACCCAAACCGGCCTTCGTGCCATTGGCCAGCCAAAAGGGAATTTAGCCATTGGAATGGCTGGTGCCATTGGTGTTAGTTTGTTTTTTTATTTTTGTTTTGTGAGTGAATGGGTATTTTTTGTGGGGTATTTTGTGGGACCCAATATGTGTTATTGGTTTTTTTGTTGAGGAGGGTGTTTTAGTTATTGGTGTGTTATTGGGAGAAGAATGATGTGGCATTGAGGTGGCAGACGAATAACGTGTTATTGGTTGTAACCTTACCTAGCACTCTTATGTTAGGATTTGGTTACAAGAATCTCTAAAGAATGCTGAATTACACGCCGAAATACATTTGGTTACAAGAATCTGTAAAGAATGCTGACTTGAGCGTTGAAATACATTAGAGTGCACGGTGTTGTATGTTATCCGCACGCCATTCGTATTTTTTGCCTAATGGCACACTAACGACATGCCAAATTGCACCGTCCTATCATGTCATTTATTACTGACAAGTGCCTTTTTATTTTTTATTATTAATATTTTTTGAGTGAGTGGGTGGGGTATTTATGGTAGACTGTTTTATAGGACTTACAGTTGTTTTTTTTTTTTTTGAGAAATTTTTTTCATTATTGATATGTTATTGATGAGATGATAAGGTGGCGTTGAGATGTCAAACAAATAATGTTCGTTCTCACACCTAGCTCTCTTAGAGCAAGGGGTGTCGTGGGTTGCCCACTTCTCTTCATTTGGGCCTCACATGTGCCACATCACCTCCACATCACTCCAACACACTAACTAAAAAATACCCCTAATCACAACTTACTCACTTCTCTCCATTTTGGGCCCCACCCACCCTCACAAACACAAACACAAACACAAAAGAAACGATTTAACTGATAAAGTGTTTTGTCATCTTGCATGTTGTTAGGGTGGCGAGAACCAAAGTGGCGAAGGCTGCTGGTGTCGTGACAAGCATCAACATGAAATGACGAGATGCCATGTAGAAAGTGGCGAGAAGTGGTGAAACCCACACCCCATGCTCTTATGCTAGCATAAAATAGTAAATATAGGTAGCTAATAAAAGGATGTCACTTTCAATGTTTCCTTTATTATCAAATCAATAGGTAAGGTTGAACCTTATTCTTCAATATATTTTGAGTGAAAGAGTCTACATGAACGTGTTTAAAAATACACAATTTTCATTGGATTAAGTACCACAAGTATTAATGAAAAACATTGTACTTTCTCTCTTTGTTTAAAGTAAAACTTAAAAAGCAACTCACTTTGTTCAATGAGTGTTAAAAACATACTAATACTACCTACTTCCTCCATCTTTAATAAGTGTTCATATTACTATTTTGTTATAATTATTTAATTTGTATTTTAATTAATGAGAATAGATTTTAATAGGTGAAGATTATATTTGATTGATGTAAAATGTAATTAATGAAATTTCTTAAAATTTTTTGCATTTTAAAAGTGAACACTAATCAACATTAAAGGTACTTAACATGTCAAAAAAACAATGTTTGGTTGGACTTGCTCAATAGTTTTATCGAAAAATGATAGAGATGCTTAAATGTGCATTTAATAATATGCTTAGACATACATGACAACATCATGCTGGTTACACATAAGGTTGCTTGTAGTGGAGGTCACCCCGTCACCTTTCATGCATTTCTCACGAGTGAGCCCACTAATTAGGTTGAACGTGATGCGTGCGCCATGGGAAATGAGGAGGTAAGTCGTGACCCTCCTCACCTCTCGGTTTTTGTGTATATGTGGGCCCCATGGGTGTTTATATTGTTTTTTATTTGATTTTTAAGTAGTATTTTGTGAGGTATGTTTATATAAAGTGAGTATTCTAATGAAATGTAATGAGAGTTGTGACCACTAAAGCTAGAAGTAGTGATCATCACTCCATCGCATTCCACCTCAGCGTCACATCACTATTCACTATTCACCTACTCTCGCTTCCTCTCAACTTTCACCCATAGTAGTCACCACTCCTCACACCTTTCGTTAAAATACTTATTTTATACAAACATACCCCATAAAATACCTCACACACTCACAAATCAAATAATTAATAATAAAAACATCCCATGAGTCCCACAAATGCACAATGACCGAGTGGCCATGACTCTCACCTTTAGTATGTGTTTTCCTCTTGTGACATGTGTAAGCTTGGTACCAAGTAGTGGGGTCACGAGTAACGGAACCCCTCGTTACCTCTAGCCTAAGGGTGAAAGGTGAGAGGAAGTGAGGGAAGGTGAATGGTGATGTGACGTTGGAGTGGAAGGTGAGGGGGTGTGATCAATACTTCTAGTTTAAGAAACCGACTATTTCACAAACTAATAAAATATTAACACATATATATTATTTAGACACAAATTTAGGTATATCTTTAGTCCTTTTAATTATTTATCATTTTTACTTATCTAGTTCATTTTTAAAGTGAAAAGGACTTCAAAGGTTGTAATCAATTGATTAATTAGTAATTGAATTGTTCACTATTTTAGTAATGTGTCAATATATACGAGTGATCTAGATATAATATACCAAGAAAATCTTTTAGAGCTCAACTAGGTATATAATTCAACACGAGTAGGTCACTTTGATATTCAAGTGTCTCGTTAAGAAACGATCGGCCTTTTGAATTTTGACATGAAAAGCCGGTCACCCGGGCAATGCAATCTTCAATATGGAAGAAAATCAAGCAACCACGATCACCAGCAAATCCGCGGTGATGATCCTAAGTTGGATCTTCGTTTATCTTTGTATGATCATGATGATCACTTAACAAACGTAATGGCGGGCATCAAGTCTAGTGAAGATCACATTCAAACATCACCAAGAGTATTCCCATGCAACTATTGCCAACGTAAATTCAATAGTTCACAAGCTCTTGGAGGCCATCAAAACGCACATAAGAAAGAACGCATAATCGCAAAGCACAAAAATCGGGTTAGTCATGGGTGCATGATCAATACGTGTTTTAATACTATATCTCCATTTGGGGTTCAAGTTCACTCTATGATTGTTGGCAAGCCACAAAATGGTTCTGTTTTTTTACTCGGTAGCAGTACAAGAAATTCAATTGGCGCTCGACCTGCCATTGGGCGATTCATACAACCAAGTACGTCACAAAAGATGAATATTAGTGGTGGTTTAACGTATTGTATACCCGGGGATATGAATGGAGGCGTTACATGGGGTAGTGGTGGTGATAGTAGTAGCTATTTGAAAAGTAAAGATGATCAGTTACAAAAACTAGATTTGTCACTCAAACTTTAGTACTTAAGTAATAAGTTTTCCCTTTTCTTTTCTTGTCTACAATTGTATCTTCTGACTCCCATAGGAGTAAATCGTGTGAATCTCAGTGTGGCGGATCATCCTCTCATTTGCAATGCATTCATCATTTGTCAAGATGTATAAGTTTCTACCCCTTGTTTGATGTAAAATTAACGTGTAACCTATAACTTGTGGTTATAAATAAGCTAATACAATTTGAGTTATTTGACTATGAACTTATAAATTGTGAAATCATCATTCATCATAAACCAATATCGACCGGATCTCTAGTTTCTAATCCTGGCTCTATATGCCACACACGTTTCACGGTTTCAGAGATATGGAGCATGACTTTAGATTTCTGTAGCAGTGCACATTCTGAAGCTTACCTTCACTTGTATTCTATTGATCTATTCTGCAAAAATGTGAAGCAAAAAATGGCTAATAGCCAAATACTTGCTGGGCCTTGGCCCATATTATCTTGCAGCAGGCCCTTCTATAGTTTGGTTTGTTTTCATCACGACAGTTATACATAACATTTGATATCTTGATACGAAATGATACACAAAGGGTGGTGCCACGGGTTTAAATGTTGCATTTGCAGTTTCAATTCAGCAATTTTTTAATAGTAGCATAAACTTGAACCCGGATATGACACAAGCAGGAACATACCTACATAGGAGCCAGTGAGGCACGGGCCCACCAAATTTTAAGTTCACGAAGTGTAATTTTTTTCAAAAATGTCGTTTTGTAATTCGTGCAACACCCCAATAAATATGTGTTGCTTCTTTATTATGCAACTTTAGTTTAACCTAAAAAGAAAAATTATAGTGCAAATTTCATTACTCATGATAAAAATAATTCATGCAACACCCTTTTGAAAAAATTTGTACAACACCTTCCTGAAAATAATAATTCCGTCCTACCCAAAGACATGTAACTATGCCATTTCACACTTCTCAAAAGTTGGGTTCTTTACTTTTTAAACTGACCAATTCAAGTCAAACTATTGACTTGAAATTTTACCCCTATATTTATTGCCAGTATAAATGGATGCCGTTTAAGATCCTGTGGTGCAAGTGTCTTGTGAAGTCGACAGTCTTAGTTGATGAAGTAGGAAATATATATTTTTTTTAAAGATAGTGATCTTAATAAACATGTCATACGCCACAAATAGGGTCAATTGCATATATACCCACTAAAACTTGTATATTTGCATATATATTCAAAACATGCTTAACTTGCAAACTTATATTTTAAAGAAATATGCATGTTTTTTTAACTTTTAGTAGATATATATGCAATTCTCCTCGCAAAATATTACTTGGCAAACAAACATATAAAAGATCAATATACACCATCCCGTATGTGATTCTTGCGAGTCATTCAAATTTGATGTGTATATTATGAATTACCTATTTATCTTGTATAAATGACTTTCCTTTTAAATAATAAATTTGTTTTTATTTGTTTGTTCATTTCGATAATTAAAATACTTGAGGCTCGTTTAGTGACCTTTTAGGTAATTGAGTTGGTCATACGTATTTAAAAAACTTTGCTGCTTTTTTTAGGTCTGAGATTTATATTTGGTTTTAGGCCATTTCTTTTTGTCCGCTTATGCCCTTGCTTATTTTCCGTTTTTGCTTTTACGTTTATGTTTGTTCCCCGTTGTCTTTTTTGTGCTTTCTATATTTTATATACGTGTTTTTTTGCGGCATATGCTTTTATATCTTTGTGCCTTTACTCCTCTTAGATCTTATTTATGATGGTTTTTGTCTATAGCTTTGTACGCTTGTATGTTTGTTTTTGGTTCTATGTCTAAATTGATATCTTATCCTTATTATGGCACATAATCGCACATGCATTTATATCTAAGCACACCGGCACATATACATTTGTCAGAGGTCTTCTTGAAAGCAGTCTTCCTACTTTCGAGTTTATCCTGAAGTGGAAGTAAGATCTCTCTACATTCCCCTTCTTTACCCGCTTCGACGAGATTGAATATGTTGTTGTTGTTGTTGTTGAGTTGGTCATATTTAAACTTCCATTTTTCTCAGCATAAAACGAAACAACGAAAATAAAGTGACTGATTAGGTGATTAGACGATCAATAACAGTAAGCAAAATCGCCACAAATCTTCTACCTAAAGGCTAATTAAATCGATGACTTTTTTTTGGTTATTTCTGGTTCTATGAATTAGTCAACAAATAGTCAGAAGTCATAATGGGTTTTGCTAAACAATGTCCATTGGTCAATGTTTAATATGAATATAAAAGAAACTTGTATTTTGTTAAATTAAAAATGACATATATTTAAGTTAATTTTTATGTTCATTTATTGTGCATCAAATGTATAATTAATTTAAATATAAAAAAATAATTTAATATTTCTTAAGAGTTTTAGCAAAACCTTTAAAAAAAATATCTATGACATTGCCTATACAGTTGACTATCAAAAATAAAAATTATTAAAAAGAAAAAGATCTAAAGTACCAAACTATAAGTTTTTTCTTGCCAATACTAAAACTTTCATTTAAATTGATAACTTTTCTGTGTGAAAGTTAATCTTCATTAATACACTTGTTTTTTTTCATTTACGAATAAATTCTCTACCAATGCAATTCCCTAAACTTCCACTAATAAATTCAAATTTCAAAACCCCAACGTATTAATTCCTCATACAAATAACCACAAACTTCACATATTTCCGTTACAACAGAAAAAAAAAATGCTGTGTGGAATAACATCGACAAAACATCACGAAGACGGATCGAATCCGGTTTACCTCAATGTATACGATCTTACTTCCATTAACGGCTACGCTTACTGGCTCGGTCTCGGTGTCTATCACTCTGGCCTTCAAGGTTAGTTTTTCGTCATCATAACTTATTTCCTAATCAATATTTTATCATACTATTTAGTATTGTAAACGAACTGAACGAGCCTTTTGTCCATGTTAACTTTATTCAAGTTTAACAACACAAACAAATGAAACATGACATATAAATTTGTTTGTTCGTGTTCGTTTATGTTATGAGTTTAAACAACGTAAACAAACGAAACACGGACTTCTGAACAATATGTATTCATGTTGGCTCATTAAAAATATAAGTTTATTGTTCTGATTGATTTTAAATTTGTGTTTTAGTGCATGGAGTAGAATACGCGTTTGGATCACACGAGCGTACAACAACAGGAATATTCGAAGGAGATCCGAAACAATGTGATGGATTTAGGTTTAGGAAGCAGATTTTGATAGGATGGACGGAGATGAATAAAAAGGAAGTTAGAAAAGTGATTGAAGAACTTGCTGATGAATACAAAGGAATTTCGTATAACTTGATTACGAAAAACTGTAATCATTTTTGTAATGATGTGTGTGTTCGGCTTACTGGAAACACGATTCCTCGGTGGGTTAATCGGCTAGCCAGAATCGGTAATTATCGTTCACTAGACAAAAAACATGCATACGGTTTTAAAAAGCGTGACTAGTACATTTTTTATTTGACGATATGCTCTAATATGTGCTTTTTTGTTCTGATTTTAGGTTCGCTTTGTAACTGCATAATTCCAATGAGTTTAAGTTCAAATAAAGTCGGAATTGAAGATAATAAATCTTCTTCTGATTCTTCATGTCCAGCTGCTTGGAGCGGAAGTCATCCGAGTAATTGTTCTTCTTCATAATCATCATCTTAGCTTTGTTAATGATTGAACACTTTAATTTGTTTGTTTTGTTTATTGTGTTTGTTTTCTTTAACTATTTTTGTGAAATTGATTGATATTATATTTATGAATTATTGTTTGAGGAATCAACTTTATTAATGTTAAAAGAATTTGTACATAATGTAGATGAACAAGTAAAGTAATCCTGTACGAATAGTCTTTGAGTGTGGGCATTTACATTCTTCATCTAAAGCATACGATTTCAATTTACATATATACAAGACCTTACACTTTTTTACGTCAATTTTTCACGCTCTGTACCACGTAACTCACAATATATTTCACAAATAACTCCAACAATACTTGAACTCACAACCTCTAAGTTGGTAAGCAACTCACATACGACTAGACCAAATATTTTGGATGAACAATATCTTACACTTTTAGGTTTGAGAAAATTACCAGATTGTCACTCCATACTAGCTTTATCACAAAATTATCACTTTCTACTCTTTTGTACAAATTTGTCATGCCCGGGGCACAAAAATGAGTTGCCACCATGTATTAAAGTAAGAGTGTTTTTAATAAGTGGAAGAACATTTAACAAGTAAATCTTTAACGGCTTGGGATGTGATGCATCATATTAAGCGCACAAATGCACAAAGTTGTCCGTGCCACCCTCACTCACGTGTCGAGGTAGGGCAGAACCACGTGTCTAGCGCACTAGCGCATCCAATATGTGTGTTTTGGTGTTGATAGATATGTAAAAGCTCAGTTTGGTGAATGTATTGGTAATAAACTTTGGCAACGTTTGGCGACACATAACAGTAGTAAACAGTAGCCGTAAACAATAAGCAGTTAAAAGTTAGTTGTAGTAGTTGTTTGTTTAAACAGTGACCAGTTAAAAGTTAGTCGCAGCAGTAGCCGTTTGTTTAAAAAACGTGTTTAGTAACGTAGTTGTAGCTATAAATTGTAAAATTACGAAAAAGGACGTATACATATTAAAATAATAAATAAAAAAAATGACTAAACAAATTATAAAGTTGTTATTATAATATACTCATTACTAAACAGTAGCAGTAACATTAGTTGTTTGTTTAAAAAATGTGTTTGATAACGTATTTGTAGATGTAATTATGAAGTGAAAAATTACAAAAAAGGACATATATACATTAAAATAAAAAAACTGACTAAACAAATATCAAAGTTATTATTTATAATGTAGTCATTACTTTTACATAAAAACCATGGTACACAAGTTATAACTTATCGGCGACGTACGTTCCATATTGATGTGACAATATCGTTACAAATTTGTTTCCTCTCGTTAGATGTTCCACTATAAATACCTTTATTATTTGTAACCGAGCCACGAACATCACGAAGTTCATCACTTCCCATGCAACCTGGAGGTTGTTCGAATGTAGTAAACACCTTCCCTATCATTATTACGAATGTGGTTATGCAAAGCAAATGCGGCTATAATTATATCATATTGAGTTCCCACACTATATTTAGGCATTTTACCGAGTATTTTCCATCGTTTCTTCAGAATTCCAAATGATCTCTCGATAGAACGTTGTAGAGATGAATGAGAACGGTTGAAAGCCTCTTGCATATTCTTAGGCGGCTCATTTACATATTTATTACTTATGATATCTTGTCTTTAGATATGGAACGGAATATCCCTTTTTATTCGGATATCCTTTATCAACTATATGGTATAATAACACATGCATATAAAATTACTTTTTGCGGTTTTGAAAAGTTCACAGATGGATTGTTAATGGCATTAAGGAAAACGTGTGTGTCATGTGTTGAACCCTCCCATCCAACCGATATAAAGGTAAAGCATAAATCAAAGTCACATACTGCCATCACTTCTCTTTTCTATCAATATAAGGCGCTTGTTCGGTCTTTGGGAAGCAAATCCTAAATAATAATTTTTTTATTTTTTTATTTTTTTTATTTATTTTTAATATCAAGATATAGTATCGGTAATATTAATTCATATAACAAAAAACTAATTCATTACCTTGAAGTACGACATATATCTTTAATTGTTGTTAATTGAGGCTAAACCATGAAAGCCTTTAGATCTAGCGACTTTTACCCCTAAAACTTCATTAAATGCTCTACTGATAGTCTCTCCTGAACGTTAAAAAGGTAAAGCATAAATCAAAGTCACATACTGCCATCACTTCTCTTTTCTATCAATATAAGGCACTTGTTCTGTGTTTGGGGTGCATGCCCCAATATGCGTACCATCAAAACAGCCAATGAAATCCTATTAATTATTATTTTGGATATCAAGATATAGTATCGGTAATATAAAATCAGATAACCAAAAAGTAATTCAATACCTTGAAGTACGACATATATCTTTTATGTGTTGTTAATTGAAAGGCTAGACCATGAAAGCCTTTAGATCTAGCAACTTTTGCCCCTCAAAATTCATAAAATGCTCTATTGATGGTCTCTCCTGAACGTTAAAAGCGCTCACCAACATCCCTTTAGACACCCCTAATGCAAGTGTATACATAATTCCCAACTTCTCGACAACGGTCATTTTATCGCTCAACTTAACTCGTAGCTTGATTCGAGTTCCCTGCATAGTTTTGGAAATACGTTTGGATGCATTCTAAAAGAATTAACACGTCGGTTTCGCATATATTTGTAATAGTACGCGGAAACTAGATCGCATGAGTCGTCCATAGGAAAATGTACACAACGATTGTTTCCTTTTTCTATTTCTTCTTTCAGTATCATTTTCAATATCCATGTTGAGTATGTTCACCTATACAAAACTCTATACATATAAGTAAAAATAAAAGATTAATTACTAACATCTCATAGTTTGTTCAAATAAGTCATACATAAACATAAAAAAGTTATCATATAAAAAAAATTAATTGCAAGATCCTGTTTTTCTCTAGTGTTTCATGATGTTTAGCCATGTACTCCTTAAATATTTTTGATCGTGCTGATTCTCTCCCTTTTTGTTTCATATGTACAACAAGGTACAAAAGACGTTTCATCTGTCATCAATGTGCCATATAACATCCCATTAATGACACTTATACATCTACTAACGCTACAAGGATCATCTTTGGTAACACCAGTAGCATCAGACTCAAAAACCTTAATAGCATGATCTTGTTTTTCATCTTGTTTAGCCATGTACTCCTTAAATCCTACTGATTCCCTCCCTTTTGGTTTCATTTGTAAAATTTTGGGTTTCGTAGTCACATTTGTGGACTTGTTAGGTTGTCTAGAAAGTCCAATTTGGCATGAAGTTGGGACATCTTGTCCTACGTCTCTCATTAAATTTGGATAGAAATCATTCTCTTGATCATCTAAATGCTTAGAGTACTCAATATACTTCATATGAGTTTGCATCGTCATCAACATCTATAGCCACATTCTCAAGATTAACATTAGGAATCTCATTTGATGTCTCTTGAACCATATCGGGTACCACAACATACGATCCACTAGCAATTGATCCCCCAAATAGTTGTGCACATGCTATTTGCATTCTAAAGATGGATGTTTTGTCCTAAAATCACTAACATTAGGGTTTTCTTACACAAATAAATACATAAGTTAGTATATTTTATAATATTAAAGATGCGGGGCATAAATTTTTAAATTTTAATGACAATAAAATATTACCTGAATTTTCATATCCCACCACACGTTTGAACAATTTGGTGTCGCGGTACTTGCATCCCAACGTAGACTAGTCTTTTCATGTTTTAATGACTTTCAAAGTGTATACTGTTTTCTCATAGTATCATATTTACTTTTTAATGCTTGTTTGCTAATGAATTTTTGGTTATGAATCTTTTCATACTCTGGCTAAAGCTGGATCCATAGAAATGCCTTATTACGTCCATGGTTGTTTTGATATTATATTAAGAAATTACACAAAGTCAAAATAATTGGCTTGTCCAATTTTCTTTTCTTGAAGTTGCGTTACTTGAGGCCCTCTAATAACAAGGAACACGAAGCATATAGGAAATGTTCATAAAGAAAACATGTCTATAAAAATTGTTAACTGCACTAGATCATTACATAATTATTTCATACGATATAAATATCTATACAACGGGCTCACTACTCAATTTCAATTAATTTAAATCGGATCTCACTCACAAATAATGGTTTTGCTATGTAGGTTGATGAGTGTCTAAATACTCATCATTTTTGTACCATTTAAACTGCAAAAACATCTGAAAACACTCAAAAATGCATCAAAATGATAAAAATATCACAAATAAGTGTTTTATGTGTTTTAAATGCAAAAATATCAAAATCTGGTGAAAAACGTATCAAGTTTGCATAATTGGCAGTTTTAGTCCCTCAAGTTTCAAAAGTTGTCAAAAACAGTCCCTGGTAAAACAAAATAAAGAAAAATGTTATTCAAGGTCCTAAGTTGTCAAAAATGGTCCTCGAATAAATCTTTTGTCAAATGGCAGAAAAGGTCCCTCAACTTTCAAAAATGTCAAGTTTGGTCCCTGGAAATTTGAAAATGTCAAAACTGGTCCTTATACTATTGGAACTTGTCAGTTTTGGTCCTTGTGACAACTTTGAAATATTGGCAGATATGATCCTTCAAGAATTGGAGAATTACACAAAAGGTCCTTGTAATATTAAAACCAACCATGACCCTTTTGCATTTTAGACCCCTGCCACTACCATTTTGACCCCCTGTCAAAACCCTTTTTGGACCCCTTGGTCAAAAACCAGTCAAACACCTCATCCTTCCCTCCCACTGGCTTATCCACTGCACACCTTCTTCCCCACTTGACTGCTACACCCAATCACTCTCACCTTATCCCTGCAGCACATCTCACCCCTCATCATCACCTCTACTCATCCACCCCCCCTAGTTGCAGTTTCAGAGCCCTACAGTCGAATACACCCTTTCCCGCCAAAACCCATCCAATGGCCAATATTGATTCTAGACATCCAATGGTTGAGGAAAAAGCTGGGATACACTCAGAAATCAAGTGGGAAGCTGTTTGGGTATAAAAGAAAGAAGAAAAGCAAGAAATAAAAAAGTAGTTAGTTTTTAATATTCATTGTATGTCGTTTTTCTTAAATTCTCTCAATTAGTAGTTTAAAATGTAATCTTAAGCTTTTATTGTATTAAAACTAAGCTACTTAGTCATTTTACTTCATTTCAAGTCTTAATCCAAGGTTTAACTTAAATTTCATATTTTGATGTTCACTGTTGAAAAGCTTAATTTCAAACTCTCACATTTAAGCTTCAAATAGCTTATTGTAAGTTCACACAAGTTAACTTAAGCTTATTATAGCTTTTGATGAGCTTGGGAAACAGTTTCAAGCAATTTTCATAATTGGTCAACGAAAGTCAACTGTGAAGCTCAAAATGGGTTAGTGATGACATTGGGTGTTGCAGTGATGGAAATGGGTTGAGATAAGTTTGGGTAGTGACTATTTGCACTGTTTCATTGGTTTCTTTATCTTGCAGCCTTGGCAGAGTCTTGTAAGTATTTGAGTCAAATTTTTGTTTCAATGTTAACTCATGACTTGCACTATTTCAATGCCTGTGATCATATGTTAGTTTGTAGGGTTAAATGTTTTAGTTAGTGGATATAATCTACTTGAGTTGTTAAGATTAGATCAGGTTGAGGAAAGAAGCTGCTAGCTTAAATTTCTAGTTCTGAAAAGTGGTGTTTGGATTAGTAGCTTAACTGAGCTTGAGCTCTTATTTGTGTTTGATACCTGTCTACTTAGTCTCAATAAGAATTACTTGAATCACTCTAATCCTTATTTTGGGTCTGCACACTTTAAAAGTCAAAATCACAATGATTCAGTCCTCATTTCATATATGTTAAGATTTTGGAAAAGCATAATCTTGTATTGTGTTTAGATATCATTAGCATAGCTTGTAATAGGTTTATTTCATCATAATACATCAACATCTGTCCTTAAATTAGTTGCAAAGTTCACCAAAGTCAAAGTATCAATTCTGTTTCAAAAGTCAAAACATGAAATAGTCAGTTTGAGCCCATCTAGGGTGATTTTTCATGGACTCACTTTTAGTTCAATTCAAGTGAAACTTTGGTTTTAATAACTTCATCTGGTCTATTTTCTTATTGTCAATTTTGTAGATTTTTGGTAATTTTCTACAAGATTGTAAATGGCTTGTCAAGATGGGCATAAATGCCCTGTGCACTGACTCAGTCACTACTGAGTCTGCACAGGGTTTGTGCAGCCCTTGCACAGAGCTCAATTGAGCTTCTCTTGATCTTGTCTTTGGCTTATAGATAGCTAGCCAGGTCTAGTACATGATCCAACTTCTGTTCTTTGATTTCCAGCTTATTTGGTAGCTGATTCTTAGGCTGCAAAGTGGTGACTTAAACTGTTTTTAGCACTTGGTTTTCTAAGCATCAAATCATGGTAGTTTGGATTTCAGAGATCAAGACTTGTTGTATTTAGTTCATTTTGGGTAGTTTTAGCTTATCACAGCTTCTGTAATCAGTTGGTAGCTTGTTGTGGCTTTTGGCTTATTTGGAGTGCTTATTACTTAAGCACTTTCACTACAGTTCCATATTCTTACACACAACCTACTGTTTTTCTATTTTTCCTAGATTCACAATATTATTTTAGAGTTTTCATGAATTTTTCATATTTTTCTAGCACTGTTTACTATTTTTCTTTATTTTAATCAGTTTTTAGGCATTTTTAATTAGCTTTTAATACAATTAATTCAGAAAAAGTTCAAAAAAATAATTTTTCATTTTTCTTAGGTTAAGATAAATATAAAAAGTTAAAAAAATATTTTTCTAGATTTTTCATAGTTTAATTTGTAATTTTTAGCAATTTAATTAGTTTTAAATAGTTTTTAATTCATAAAAAATAGAAAAATAATCAGAAAAATATAAAAATAGTTTTGAAAATTCTTTTTAGTTATTTTAGATTTTTCCAAGTCATAATTTCATTTTTCTAGCTTAATTTCATATTTTCTTGTATTTTAGGCTATTATTTAATAGTTAAAAATAGTTTTTATTTAATAATAATTAGATAAATAGTTATAAAAATAATTTTCTTTTTCTATAAATTTTCTTTTATCATTAGTTTTGTAAAAATATCATTTTCATATTTTTAGGATTAATATTGCTTCAGTTCACATTTTCCTTTGTACGTCACGTAGTTTTTAATTTTAAAGAAAAATCAAAAACATCAGTTTAAAAATAGTGATAGCGTTTATTTAATATAGTTAATCTTTTTAATTTCCTTTAATTTTCATTTAAGCCCCTGTAATTTATTCACTCTTTCTTTTAGTATAATCAATCATATCTTTTTATCCGTTCAAATCCTCTCGATCACTACACGTTTGACTATTCTCGCACGGCTCGTTGGGACATAACGACCTGGGGAAACACTATACTCTCCTGATCTTCATTGCATTTGTTTCCAGACTGTTTTAAGTTTGTTACAGTTAGCCATTCACAAGTGGCTAGCTTGCGTGATAAAACTTGACTGTTCGGGAGCCAATCAAATTTTGGCGCCGCTGCCGGGGAGCAGTGCTAATAGTCTTACGTTTAGCAGATTAGTGATTTGAATATTCACTCATTGTTCATACCATCTATATATGTTTATATTTTCTTATAGAAATCCAAAAATCCAAAAACATCTTAAAAATCAAAAACCCAAAAAGATTTTCATTCTTTGTTTTTACATCATGTTTTTCAAAAATACCAAAAATATTCTTCTTTACCCTCTTACCCTTTTTGATTCTTTATCCCTTTACCCTCTATCCATTTGATTCTAACTTCTTCTTCTCATGGAATCTCTCGACTACGACGAATTCTGGGACGAAGTTGAAAAACGTGATGCTTTATCACAAATGTCAAGAATTCGTGTTGTTCGTGATGATCCATTAATTCTGCGTAGGGGAATGGAAAGAGAAACCGGGGTGACAAAGGACCAGATACTTCCCTCTAATAATGGAAGTGCTAAATACGTCCAACCTACGATTATCCAAAGATCTAACCCCTCAATTGCTCCTAAGCCGTCTAGAATTGATCCTAAACTTTCACGATTTACGGTTAAAAGCAAACATGCAGAATTTAGACCAGTGACTAGCAAGAATGACTTGCCTAATCTTCACGTTTCTCAAGAACCAGAACCGGAGACCATAACGGAAGTGGTAGAAATTGCTAGCTCTCAGAGCACACCACTTGTCCCACCTCCTGATTTTTCAAAATGTTCTTTGAGACTTGATAGTCATTCGGATCACCATGTTGGTTTTGTTGATTCTTTGAATAAACCGATTCCTTCTCATAACTCTCAAATGAAATCGTTTATTCCTTGTGTCGGTTGTGGTGAGCCTCTTTTTGGTTCACCCTGTCGTTGGTGTACGTGTGTACAATGTGGTAATGATATTCATAACGGGAGTTGTTTGTTTTGTGGTTCGAGGAATTCATCTGATTATGATCCTAATCCGAACTCATTTAGCGACCCCTCAAACTTCTCCAATTACCCACCACAACCCGACCTATCTTCATATAACCAACATAACTGCTGTGAATTTTGTAGAGGTCCTCACCAAGGATTTGAGTGTCAATCCGGAAACACGTTTGTCTATGAACAGTTCTCCGGTGATGCTCAGAACTTTGGTTATGACCAATATCCATATAATTCACCAGTCCAGACTCAACAGTTTTACTGATGTGAGAACTGTAGAGGTTCCCATTTCAGCTCTGATTGTCAAACAGGGAATCCATTCCCTTGTAACAATTACGACTATCCATATCACGACCAACCTCCACAGTGCCAAATGAATCAAACTCCTCAACAAACCCAACAAGACACTTATCTAGAGCTTCTGGAGTCAGTGAAAAGAACTGAGGAGTTGTGTAAAACAGCATTTCATAATGTTCCCAGTTTTTCTTGTGTATATTGTGGGGGTCCTCATAATGATTATCAATGTCAACCTTCCGGTTTTGACAAATCTCCACTCCCACAATGTCCTGTCATTCAAAATTCACATGAGAAATCCATGGAAGAATTGCTAGCTGAAGAGCAGGCTGCTAAAATAAAATTCCAAATTGCCTTTGAAAAATCTATTAGGGAATCAATTGCAAAAGAAAAAGCAGCCAGATCTAGCTCTCAATTTCGTTTTATTCCTGATGACAGTGATGATGAGGATACACTTGATTCATCAAGTTCGTCAGTTGATATCCCAGCAGTTGAGATTCCATCTCAAACAACTACTATCACACCTGAAGCTCCCACTCACTCTCTGAACATGGGGGACGAGCATCTTGACACTGTTCCTGAAAAGGAATCGGACGAATTCATAAAGTCTAGTGTTGAGAACCTTGTCCCAATCCCGAGAGAGTCACAGGGAACTTCTGATCATATGTGTGATTCTCTTTCCCCTCTTGAGTGTTCAAAAGATCATTTTGAAACTTTCTCCGATGTTAGCGACGATTGTACTTCTTATGGAAACATCGAGTATGTTGAGGCATCACTCCCACAGTCTGATGCTGATCATCATCTTGAGGAGTTCACCGATGAACTCACTCACATCAATCCACTTTCATCGGAAAGTAATGATAGTCTTTCTGATTTCAAAGCCAATCTGGGAGAGACTGAAAGTCTCCTTGATAATGATCGTTCACTCACTTCTTATCCCAACAGTCCAATAGAGAATATTAATCACTTTGTTCCTGAAGCATTCAAAACTACTCTCACCAATCCTCTATTTGAATTCGAATCTGAATTCACCTTAATTTATGAGAATCCACTCTTTGATACTCAGATTGAGGATAGTGATGAGTCTACAGTGGAACAAGAATTCACAGATTTACATCTTGTGATTGATTCTCTCCACGAGGAGTTCGCCGGTGAACTCACTCATATCATATCTCCGCCGGAGTATGATAACTTCCAATTTGATCATGACACACCCGAGATTTGTCTTGATCACGTGAGCTTAAATGATGAGATTCATAATCCTGAAATTATGGATTCTCCTATGGATGAAGATGAGTTAGTCACGATGTTTATCATGATTTTCAATCTCTTCTTCACCTATCCCGTGGCTTCCCCTGTTCTTCACTCCTTCGGGAATGAAGACGTTATCTTTGACCCCGGCATTTCCATGTACCATTTGTGAGCCGGGTCTGTCTATGTATATCTCGTCGGTGTGGAACTTTCACGTACTTCAATGTTTGTCCAAACATCTTGAATGAAAGTCCGATGGAGATTGTCTCTTCCACTTTACTTCCCCATGAACAAATTAATTCGGGGTCGAGTCAAGCTAGCGACTCGGTAATCAAAAACAGTAGTTAAACATGGGTTTTCACCCGTGTGTACCACCCTAGTGTGGGGGAGATACCCCACATGTTGTATATAGATCTAAAAAATGAATGAAAATTGTAAATATTAAAAAAGAGAGTAATTGTTGTGTTTCCACACTTAGCTAGTAATGTTATCTTTTTACGTTCTAAGTTTCGGCATAACAGCCGGTACTTTGAATATTGAGGACAATATTCATTTCTAAGTGTGGGGGGGAAATTCTGGCGAATTTGATCATAAATGTACCCTGTTAGTCCCTTTTTCCCCCAAAATGGCCAAATTTATAAAAAAAAAAATATAGTGGAAGTACTATGTACTAAACACAACAAATGGTAATCAGTCCACCATGTCTAACCCACAAAAGGATTGGCTAATCCAGGAGCAAACGGCTCTTGGTAAAGATATCTCAAATCCGTTGACGGCTTGCAATTTGCCCAAAATTGTATGGTATTCAGCTCACCATATCCTTAAAAGTGAAGAGTTGGCTAGCCCGCAAGTTTATGGCTTGTGGTAAAGGCAGTGGAAAAACCATAATTGGTAATCAGCTCACCAAAGATAATATTGATAATTTATCTAAGAGTTGGCTAGTCCAGAAGCAAACGGCTTCTGGTAAAGACAAATCAAATCCGTTGAAAGCTGGTGATTTGCTCAAAATCATTTGGTTATCAGTGTACCAAGGTTCTTACTTGAACTGAAACATTTGGCTACTCCAGAAGTAATGGCTTTTGGTAAAGAGATGAAATCCATTAATTTTTCTCAAAACATTGCTAGAGACTAGCAATATCTTAGTGTGGGGGATTGATGAGTGTCTAAATACTCATCATTTTTGTACCATTTAAACTGCAAAAACATCTGAAAACACTCAAAAATGCATCAAAATGATAAAAATATCACAAATAAGTGTTTTATGTGTTTTAAATGCAAAAATATCAAAATCTGGTGAAAAACGTATCAAGTTTGCATAATTGGCAGTTTTAGTTCCCCAAGTTTCAAAAGTTGTCAAAAACAGTCCCTGGTAAAACAAAATAAAGAAAAATGTTATTCAAGGTCCCTGAAATATTCTAAGTTGTTAAAAATGGTCCTTGAATAAATCTTTTGTCAAATGGCAGAAAAGGTCCCTCAACTTTCAAAAATGTCAAGTTTGGTCCCTGGAAATTTGAAAATGTCAAAACTGGTCCTTATACTATTGGAACTTGTCAGTTTTGGTCCTTGTGACAACTTTGGAATATTGGCAGATATGATCCTTCAAGAATTGGAGAATTGCACAAAAGGTCCTTGTAATATTAAAACCAACCATGACCCTTTTGCATTTTAGACCCCTGCCACTACCATTTTGACCCCCTGTCAAAACCCTTTTTGGACCCCTTGGTCAAAAACCAGTCAAACACCTCATCCTTCCCTCCCACTGGCTTATCCACTGCACACCTTCTTCCCCACTTGACTGCTACACCCAATCACTCTCACCTTATCCCTGCAGCACATCTCACCCCTCATCATCACCTCTACTCATCCACCCCCCCCCCTAGTTGCAGTTTCAGATCCCTACAGTCAAATACACCTTTTCCCGCCAAAACCCATCCAATGGCCAATATTGATTCTAGACATCCAATGGTTGAGGAAAAAGCTGGGATACACTCAGAAATCAAGTGGGAAGCTGTTTGGGTATAAAAGAAAGAAGAAAAGCAAGAAATAAAAAAGTAGTTAGTTTTTAATATTCATTGTATGTCGTTTTTCTTAAATTCTCTCAATTAGTAGTTTAAAATGTAATCTTAAGCTTTTATTGTATTAAAACTAAGCTACTTAGTCATTTTACTTCATTTCAAGTCTTAATCCAAGGTTTAACTTAAATTTCATATTTTGATGTTCACTGTTGAAAAGCTTAATTTCAAACTCTCACATTTAAGCTTCAAATAGCTTATTGTAAGTTCACACAAGTTAACTTAAGCTTATTATAGCTTTTGATGAGCTTGGGAAACAGTTTCAAGCAATTTTCATAATTGGTCAACGAAAGTCAACTGTGAAGCTCAAAATGGGTTAGTGATGACATTGGGTGTTGCAGTGATGGAAATGGGTTGAGATAAGTTTGGGTAGTGACTATTTGCACTGTTCCATTGGTTTCTTTATCTTGCAGCCTTGGCAGAGTCTTGTAAGTATTTGAGTCAAATTTTTGTTTCAATGTTAACTCATGACTTGCACTATTTCAATGCCTGTGATCATATGTTAGTTTGTAGGGTTAAATGTTTTAGTTAGTGGATATAATCTACTTGAGTTGTTAAGATTAGATCAGGTTGAGGAAAGAAGCTGCTAGCTTAAATTTCTAGTTCTGAAAAGTGGTGTTTGGATTAGTAGCTTAACTGAGCTTGAGCTCTTATTTGTGTTTGATACCTGTCTACTTAGTCTCAATAAGAATTACTTGAATCACTCTAATCCTTATTTTGGGTCTGCACACTTTAAAAGTCAAAATCACAATGATTCAGTCCTCATTTCATATATGTTAAGATTTTGGAAAAGCATAATCTTGTATTGTGTTTAGATATCATTAGCATAGCTTGTAATAGGTTTATTTCATCATAATACATCAACATCTGTCCTTAAATTAGTTGCAAAGTTCACCAAAGTCAAAGTATCAATTCTGTTTCAAAAGTCAAAACATGAAATAGTCAGTTTGAGCCCATCTAGGGTGATTTTTCATGGACTCACTTTTAGTTCAATTCAAGTGAAACTTTGGTTTTAATAACTTCATCTGGTCTATTTTCTTATTGTCAATTTTGTAGATTTTTGGTAATTTTCTACAAGCTTGTAAATGGCTTGTCAAGATGGGCATAAATGCCCTGTGCACTGACTCAGTCACTACTGAGTCTGCACAGGGTTTGTGCAGCCCTTGCACAGAGCTCAATTGAGCTTCTCTTGATCTTGTCTTTGGCTTATAGATAGCTAGCCAGGTCTAGTACATGATCCAACTTCTGTTCTTTGATTTCCAGCTTATTTGGTAGCTGATTCTTAGGCTGCAAAGTGGTGACTTAAACTGTTTTTAGCACTTGGTTTTCTAAGCATCAAATCATGGTAGTTTGGATTTCAGAGATCAAGACTTGTTGTATTTAGTTCATTTTGGGTAGTTTTAGCTTATCACAGCTTCTGTAATCAGTTGGTAGCTTGTTGTGGCTTTTGGCTTATTTGGAGTGCTTATTACTTAAGCACTTTCACTACAGTTCCATATTCTTACACACAACCTACTGTTTTTCTATTTTTCCTAGATTCACAATATTATTTTAGAGTTTTCATGAATTTTTCATATTTTTCTAGCACTGTTTACTATTTTTCTTTATTTTAATCAGTTTTTAGGCATTTTTAATTAGCTTTTAATACAATTAATTCAGAAAAAGTTCAAAAAAATAATTTTTCATTTTTCTTAGGTTAAGATAAATATAAAAAGTTAAAAAAAATATTTTTCTAGATTTTTCATAGTTTAATTTGTAATTTTTAGCAATTTAATTAGTTTTAAATAGTTTTTAATTCATAAAAAATAGAAAAATAATCAGAAAAATATAAAAATAGTTTTGAAAATTCTTTTTAGTTATTTTAGATTTTTCCAAGTCATAATTTCATTTTTCTAGCTTAATTTCATATTTTCTTGTATTTTAGGCTATTATTTAATAGTTAAAAATAGTTTTTATTTAATAATAATTAGATAAATAGTTATAAAAATAATTTTCTTTTTCTATAAATTTTCTTTTATCATTAGTTTTGTAAAAATATCATTTTCATATTTTTAGGATTAATATTGCTTCAGTTCACATTTTCCTTTGTACGTCACGTAGTTTTTAATTTTAAAGAAAAATCAAAAACATCAGTTTAAAAATAGTGATAGCGTTTATTTAATATAGTTAATCTTTTTAATTTCCTTTAATTTTCATTTAAGCCCCTGTAATTTATTCACTCTTTCTTTTAGTATAATCAATCATATCTTTTTATCCGTTCAAATCCTCTCGATCACTACACGTTTGACTATTCTCGCACGGCTCGTTGGGACATAACGACCTGGGGAAACACTATACTCTCCTGATCTTCATTGCATTTGTTTCCAGACTGTTTTAAGTTTGTTACAGTTAGCCATTCACAAGTGGCTAGCTTGCGTGATAAAACTTGACTGTTCGGGAGCCAATCATAGGTATATTTACATTTTAACTGAACAATGGGGTATATATTGGTTTCATTTAAAATATAAATACGCAGAACCATTATTTCAATGAGGTCCGATTTAGAGTAACTGAAATTGAGTAGTGTGCCCGTTATCGAATTTAGATATTTGTGTCTTATGAAATAGTTATGCAATGGCCTATAGTTAACAATTCTTAGTTATCCATTTATAGACATATTTTCTATATGAACACTTCCTATATGCTTTGTGTTCCTTGTTATTAGATGGCCCCAAGTAACGCAACTTCGAATGAAAGAAAATTGGACAGACCAATCAGTTTTGACTTTGTGTAATTTCTTAATACAATATCAAAACAACCATGGACGAAATAAGGCATTTCCATGGATCCATCAGGCAGAGTATAAAAAGGTTCATAACCACAAATTCATTAGCAAACAAGCATTAAAAAGTAAGTATGATACTACGAGAAAACAATATACACTTTGGAAGTCATTCAAAGATGGAGAGACTCGTCTAGGATGCGATGCAAGTACTGGGACACTAAATTGTTCAAAGGCTTGGTGGGATATGAAAATTCAGGTAATATTTTTTTGTCATTAAAATTTAAAACTTAATGCACCGCATCCTTAACATTGAATGGATCTACTAAGAAAAAAAATAAAAATAAGAAGAATGAGAAATGTTTTCAGCCACACATTTCAAATGTAGAAGAAGAATTTCATGGGAGATGCATCTCTTTTTGTAGGTGCATCTGAAATGTGCGACTGGGGTTATTTCTCATCCTTCTCATTTTACTTTTATTTCTTATTTGATCATTACTCTTATAATATACTAGTTTATTATTTATTTGTGTAAGAAGACCTTAATGTTAGTGGTTTTAGGACAAACCTCCATCTTTAGAATTGCAAGAAGCATGGGAAAAACTATTTGGGGAATCAATTGCTGGCGAGTCGTATGTTGTGGCACCCGGTATGGTTCAAGAGACATCAAGTGAGATTCCTAATGTTAACCTTAAGAATGTGGCTATATATGTTGATGACTTTGCAAACCCGTATGAAGTATATATATAATTAGTACTCTCAGCATTTAGATGCTCAAGAGAATAATTTCTATCAAAGTTTATGAGAGACGTAGGACAAGATGTACCAACGTCATGCCAAATTGGAATTTTTAGACAACCTAACAAGTCCACCAATGTGACTACGAAACCTAAAATTGTACAGATGAAATGAAAGGGGAGGGAATCAGTAGGATCAAAAATATTTAAGGAGTACATGGCTAAACAAGATAAAAAGGTTGACGCTTCCGGTGTTACTAAAGATGATCCTTATAGTTTTAGTAGATGTATAAGTGTCATTAACGGCATGGTAGATGGCACATTGATGACTAATGATGGTACTCTTTTGTACCTTCCTAATTATTTGTTTCAGATGTTGTGGAACGAGAAATGTTTATGACTATGCGAAGTGATAGTGTTAGGTTGAAACGGTTGCAACATAAGCAAGATTGAGGCAACTAAAGTTTTCTTTTTCAAGTGTCCAATAATTCATAATATTCACTCTGTTTTTTTTTTTTTTTTTTTTATTCTCATAGTTCATACTTTTTGCATGGTCAATGCTATATTTGAATATTATGAATTCGTGTTATATTTGGATTCGGATGTTATCGAAGATCATGGTATATATGATAACTTTTTTTTAATGTTTTTGTATGACTTATTTGAATAAACTATGAGATCCTAGTAATTAAGCTTTTATTTTTACTCGTATGTATACAATTTTGTATAGGTTACTCAACATGGATACTGAAATGGATACTAAAAGAAGAAATAGAAAAAGGAAACATGGTTGTTTATATTTTCTTATGAACTCATTGTACTCACCTAATCTAGTTTCCGCGTACTATTACAAATATATGCATAAGGAACCGTGCATGACACATCTCAAACAGGAGAAGCTTGGATGAATGGAGTATAAATAGTAAATTTATCCTATGTGTTAATGCTTTTAGAATGCATCCAAACGTATTTTTAAAACTATACGGGGAACTGAAATCAAGTTACAGGTTAAAGTCAAGTGATAAAATGACAGTTGTCAAGAAGTTGGGAATATGTGTCTAATAGGGATGTTGGTGACCGCTTTCAACGTTAAAAGAGACTATCATGAGAGCAATTCATGAAGTTTTAGAGGCAATAACTACTAGATCTAGAGGTTTTAATGGTCTAGTCCGTGAGATGATAGATCCGAAGGATCAAACCCTTCAATAAACACCGCATCGTATCATGAATGATAAAAGATATATGTCGTACTTCAAGTTATTCAATTAGTTTTGGTTATATGAATTTATATTACCGATACTATATCTTGATATTTTCTTGAGAAAAACAATATTTGGGATTGTATTGGTTGTGTTGATGGTACGCATATTGTGGCATACATCCTAGAGACCGAACAAGTGCCTTATATTAGTAGAAAAAAAGGGATAGATACTTTCAATGTTATGACAATATATGACTATGATTTATGCTTTACCTTTATATCGGTTGGATTGGAAGGTTCAGCACATGACACGTGTTTTCCTTAAGTCATTAATGATCCATATATAAACTTTCCAAAACCGCCAAAAGGTAATTTTATATGCACGTGTTATTATACTATAACTTCATGATAAATTACAAGAGACTTATTTTAAAGTTTTACTAGGTAAATATTATTTAGTTGATAAAGGATATCCGGATAAAAAAGGATATTTAGTTCCATATCCAAAGACAGGATATCATAAATCGCAATTTGAAAATGAGTCGCCTAAGAACATGCAAGAGGCTTTCAACCGTTCTCATTCATGATTCATCTGTATGAAGTTCTATTGTGAGATCATTGGAATTTTGAAGAAACGATGGAAAATACTCGGTAGAATACCTAAATATAGTGTGAAAACTCAACATGATATAATTATAGCCACATTTGCTTTGCGTAACTACATTTGTAATAATGACAGGGAAGACATGGTGTTTACTACGTTCGAACAACATCCAGATTACATGTGATGTGATGAACTTCGTGATGTTCGTGGCTTGGATACAAATAATAAAGGTATTTCTAGTGGAATATCTAACGAGATGAAACAAAATCGTAATCATATTGCCACAACAATATAGAATGCACGTCGCCGATAAGTTATAACTTTCTTTTTCGTAATTTTACACTTTATAATTATAGCTACACACTGCTACGTTGCCAAACACGTTTTTTAAACAAACAACTATTGCTTAATGCTACTGCCAAGGCTTACTGCTTACTGTTACCGCTAGTAGTATGCAGGTAAAATTACATTTTTATGGACAAAAAATAATCAATTTTCATACCAGAAACTAATTCAGCTAGTGATTCATAACCAGGACACAAAAGCTAGTGACACATTTCTTATAATAAAAGATGCCAAATAAGAAAGCAACGCATCTATTCAAACTTTTCATTAAGGCCACCAAGCCATTAAAAGTTCGAAACTACTTGATAGGTCACCTAAGTATGTAATTGGTTTCCGTATACCATATCCGGCCAAAATGCATGTTGGATGACAAAATGAACTACAAATATTTGAAAAAGCAATCATCTAAAGCAAAAAATATGGAATCAACAAATTTAGATAGATTTTGCCATTTTGGTCATCTAGCATGTTTTGTGGCCAGATTTGGTATAAACAAAACTTTGAAAATTCTTAAGTGACCTTAATATATACAGATCATCCCTATACTAAACAGTTGGTTTAATATTGCTCCTAAATAATCTGTAAGCTAATAAGCTACTGCAACTGTTAAATGCATATCCAAACACACCATAAAGCTAAGATTGTGTAAAACAGCAAAAAAGCTTTCAAGCATCCAAGATTCATAAAAACTTTTAAGCATCCCAATAACAAAGGGGGATTTTAGAAAATTAAAAAAGTTGCTACCAAACGTGATCCAATAGATACTGTCAAAGTCATTTTTGTGTTCAGATAAGTGGATATTTCTTTCCAGATCATAGTGTCAGTGTGCCGAACTAACTTTCCTTATTGGGAGTTTGGCATACAAGTGGATTTATATATCTGTTGGATTAAGATTAGAAGTATTTGATGTATTATAGGATAAATATGTATTTATGATACTATCTGTATTTAAGTCAGGCCCAAGACTTGTATATTTACAGGCCTGCATACATAGAAAGCCTGGACCAATAGCATACAGGCGTATTTAGGCAATCATATTAGGTATAGACAGTTACATACCGTTATTGGCAGTTATACATTGAACAGGTATGACTTCTTGGTTCAACATGAACCGTCACAACCTTTCATATGTGCCTGTTCATTAACTATAAATAGGATACATTGTAACTCTAATTATCAATCAATATACAGTAGTTTTATTTATCTTTTGTGTCATATTTACTTTGTGCTATAACCTTTTTAACCCACAAACCATTACCAGACATCTCTTGTATAAACAATGGAGAAACCAAACTCGTCTCAGGGAAAGTGGCAAAAGCCATTAAGATACTTAGATGGCTTGAACAATAAATGGTATCAGAGCAAAGTCCTGGGAAAGCCACTAAGGAGAACACCAAAATTTGTTTTTGAACGAAGGAAAATAAAGAGGGATGAAGAAGAAAGGATAGGCAAGTGCATCAGGCAGATCACAAGAGGCTGCAAGGACATGCTTAGGAAAAAGATTGAAGAGATTGGAGTCCACAATTCTGCACTTTCAGAAAGCAAATATAAGGAGTATGATTGCTTCTATTGCAGGCAAAAGGGACATATCTTTAAAACATGTCCTGTCAAGATCAGAGATGATGCAGGCCATCCTAAGAAAGATGCAGAAGGAAGCATTTGTGTATATAACACCACACAAGCCAAGATCACCCAGAACATGAACATGGTGAAGTGCTTTAAATGCCAGGAATCCGGACACTTTGCAAATAAGTGCCCACCAAATAAACAAGGGCAACCCAAGATAAGTCTAAAATATCCATATTTTATTCATTTTCAGACAAAGGGTATTATCAAAGGGACAGACATGGGATCATGGGATGATTACTGGTATGTAAGCATTACATCAGACAAGCACTTAACCAACAATCTCAAGTTCTTCTCAAATTTCAAAGAAGAATTTATGGTAGAAAAATTGGAGGATCAGAAAAGGTTCCTAGTTACATATGGAATGGGTGAGGCTTTGATTAATGATGGAGGCAATGGTTATTTGATTCCAGGGGTGCACTATGCCCCTGAAACCACTCTCAATGTTCTCTCCATAAGGCTATTAAAACAACAAGGCTTTGATACCAACTTTGAAGGAGACAGATGTACATTGGAGTATGTGTTTAAGAATCAACAAGGGTTGAACATTGATGTGGATAAGATGAGACAGAAACACAATGACTATTTGGAGGAATATTTTGAAACAGTGAACAAAGAAAAGAAAGTCAAAGAAGAGGAGATGCCAAGATATGGGGAAGACACTGGCGCATCAGAAATTCACTCATTCAATGATTTTGTGGCCTTCCTAAATTTGATCAAGAATGATGCTTTGATAAGAAGTGATTGGGATAGATACAGGAAGAGATTTGACAAGGTCCTCACATGGTTTTACAACCATTATTTGGGAAGACCAATGCCTGGATCATTACCACCAGTCATACTTGGAGTTACCATACACCTTTTTGATTTATACAAATTAATTGATTGTATGGGTGGCTATCTTAGCGTGTACTTTGGCCAAGAATTTGGTGCTCTTGCAGAAATATTTGGACTAACTAGATCAGATGGAGAGGAAATCAGGAAGTGCTATATGACTTATTTGGAAGTCTTTGTCTCCTACTACAAGACAGCCAGAGTACCAGAGGATCCTATAAGAGGAGGAGAGGACTGCGAAAGTCTTGAAGAATACCATTGGAACATTGGTAAGATGGGTACATCAAAGGCTGCAGAGAAAGGGAAGGAGAAATTAGAGCACTTTGGGATCAAGTTAGAGGAGGAAGAAGATTGCAAGCAACAACAAACTACACATTATGGACACTATGCTTTTGAGTGCCCAAGGAAGGATAGGAAGGAAGATCAAGTCAAGGACTCATCATACAAAGGAACATCTACATCAAAACTGTCAAGCAAAGGAGACTCATATAGCACATCAAGTGAAGACTTCATTATCATCACTTGAAGACAGAATGCATGGAAAGATTGACATCAAACCCTTATAATCTTAAGGGGGAGAATGTTGGATTAAGATTAGAAGTATTTGATGTATTATAGGATAAATATGTATTTATGATACTATCTGTATTTAAGTCAGGCCCAAGACTTGTATATTTACAGGCCTGCATACATAGAAAGCCTGGACCAATAGCATACAGGCGTATTTAGGCAATCATATTAGGTATAGACAGTTACATACCGTTATTGGCAGTTATACATTGAACAGGTATGACTTCTTGGTTCAACATGAACCGTCACAACCTTTCATATGTGCCTGTTCATTAACTATAAATAGGATACATTGTAACTCTAATTATCAATCAATATACAGTAGTTTTATTTATCTTTTGTGTCATATTTACTTTGTGCTATAACCCTTTTAACCCACAAACCATTACCAGACATCTCTTGTATAAACAATGGAGAAACCAAACTCGTCTCAGGGAAAGTGGCAAAAGCCATTAAGATACTTAGATGGCTTGAACAATAATATCATTAATGGACAAAAGATGAGTCCAATGAGTATTTACTAATACTACTATTTTTTTTTCTTGTGCAGGCCTTAACTAATTACAATTACAGCTTCTGTATATCCTGTGTGATATATGTTTCTACATAACAGCTTTTTATCTGCAGATTTTGTTATTGAACTTAATGTGACGACTCGAACCAATACAGTTAAACCCCCTTATGGATCCACGCATATCCTACTATAAACTCCTATTCAAGCCTAGTTCCTTTTGTCTATGAAGTAATAGTGAAGAAAGGTTATCATGCAAGGTGTATGCCAAACTGCCAAAGGAAGTCCCTTGAAAGATACCTCCTTTTAATAGAAGACTATGCCCCACAACGTTTAAAAAGCCCCAGCAGTTATACAAGTACTAGGAAAACCAAATTCTGAGGATTTGGTTAAAGAAACTATCCTGGCTATTAAGAAAAAGCATAGATATAATCGTGTAATGAGCCCTGCAAGTAGTATGCATTGGCCACGGAGGTTCACCTGCGCCGAATCCGGGCTATCCAAAAGGGTAGTCGCCCTGGGATTAGTGGGCTCGCAATGTCGAGTCGGAAACCCAAGTATGCTTTGGATAATGGTTAACATAAAGAAAGCTGTCTGCATTGTGATTGTTTCCTTGTTCCTATTCTAACTATTTCGCTGTTAACTTATTTATAGTGATATGCAAACCTATGTTAACACACTATTCCAAACACAGTACTTCACTAATGCAGTGTTATACCCTTAATAGTTTTTAGTTCCAGGGCGTATAAATTGCAAAGACTTATTTGTAGCTCTGTGATGATCAAGCATATATATACAAAAACCGCCTAAATCCAATTTGTAAATGACTTCTAAGTTCTAACCTTATGCCCTGCTAGCTTACGGTCTTACACCACTCTAATTGTTACCATGGGGTATATATTGTTTTCGTTTTCTATATTATCATACAATTCATTATTGAGATACGCCAGAAGTTCTTTTTATATACTATTGATCCAACAAATTGTAACGAATCAATGTTAGCTCAGCATTAATTACTACCTCAAACGGACACTTTATGAAAAGTTATTAAGAGGCATCGATATTATACAAAGAATGAATTGAATCATGCGCGTACTTACTTGTGATCACAAAGTGTTTGACAGCGGAATGAAGATGCCTAACTTAGAAGAGAATTGGTGCTAGAGATGACAACGTTCAACTTCTGCTTATAAAAGGGTGATTAGGGTTTTGTAGGAGGGGTGAATATGCAGCCCATTAAAAGTGGTTTATGAACGTTTTTTTTTAGGGTATATGGGTAATTTCATAAACAAAACGCTGGAGCATATGCTTCTTCAACAAGCATTTCAAGTGGAAGTAGTTCCACAATATGCTAACTCTAGCTAGTTGCTTTGTTGCCAAACAAGATTTTCAACCAAACCGCTAACCGCTAGTCCTCCAAAACGCTTCCAAATGCTTGCAAATAAACATGACCTTGGTTTTTTTGGACGGGTAATAATCTCTTTAGTTTACGTGTTACACGATTAAAAAAATTCAAAGATTTTAGTTAATCTATCAATTTATTTATTTTGTGCAATGAGCTTAACATTAAAGCAATTTTCGTATGCAATGTTCTATACTTAACATTTATATCGGTTATCATAAATTATGTGTCATGTCGAATAGGCCAAAATGCAACTTAAAGGCCATATCACTGGTTACATGTATGTTTACCTTCATTGAGCCTTTTCTGTATGTTTACCTTCATTGAGCATTTTCTCTCGTGTCATGTGACTCATGTCATATCAATGAAGGTACGCCAAAAAAGTTTGTTGGATCTTTAATAGAAAACCATATGGTCTATCTTATAGAGATATAGCCCCTCTAATGTTAAATCAGAGCGGGACGTACGCACATTTGTTTTAATTTAAAATGGCCTTTGACAAATTTTCAATCCGTTTTAGACTAAGAAAAGAAAAGGCACCATTGCTGTTTCAAGCAATGGTCTGTGAACGGACCGACAATAGCAGGGACATGAGTTTAGGATCTACTTCTCATCTACCCTTTATAGGAGTAGTATTTCAATTTCAACCAACATAAGATCTGTTTGGTATGGTAAAAAGTAGAAACTCTACTTTTAGTGGCAAGTCAGTCAATATTAGCGTAGATGCAGGTGCAAGTTATAGTCACAAATTAATCAGTCTTATCTTCTAATGTATACATATACCCCTTAAAGACATATATTCATTCATAGGTTTATCAGTGATCACTATGTATAAGCGCTATGCATTGGTTGCAGTGACAGACCCAGAAAAATTGTATGTGGGGAGCAAATTTTTTTTTTTTACGATAGCAACAAAATGCGAAAGAAAAAACTAGAAACGTAGTGATAAATCGAGTATTTTCACTTAGACATGAAGGATTTATAAGGCTTTAAAGAGTTAAATGTTGAATTTTAGTATGTGGGGGGGTGTGGGGGGGGATTTGAGTTTTTTGGAGGGGGTCACTTTCGAAAAAATGTCAAAATTAAATAAAAATTACACTCAAATATCAACTTTTTCGGCTAGCCATGGGGGGCGCTTGCCCCCCGATCTTACATGCTAGATCCGTCCCTGATTGGTTGCCAACGATGCATATATAAACACGCTATAAGTTTCTATTATGTCTTCACGTTTTCAAAATAAATAGATACCAGCACTGCAACATGGTATAAAAATTCTCATAAACAAACCAAAAGCAAACTCAATGTGTGTTGTTTTATCATAAACCTGCACATTAATCTCTAAGAACCCAATGACCGCCTGACAATAATTGATCACATCTATTTCGAACTCATCCACTCTACAAAGCCGTCCATGATGGACGGCCAAGCATGTTCCGTATCATAATTGCTAAAATCTGGGAAGCTAATCTGTAAAAGAGGAAATTGCAAATGTGTTACCATTCATCACCTGGGACATGCATAAAGATGACAATATTGGGGGGGGGGCAACCGAAATTCATACCTCTTTGCAAAATCTGTAGAAACCCAACCACTGATCCATGTTTATAACCTTGTAATCAGTCTGTATCTGCATAATGGCACACGCAAAATAAAACTCAATCAATGCTGATTCACATTACCTGGCTGTTTATTTTTCGGATTCAATTAGAGACAGATACGCACACATTTTGTAGACAAAATGAAAAGAAACACCATCTGAAAGTCCGCAATGGTTAAGAAATATCTAACCATGTGCCTAAAAGTGGATCGATTTGGGTTGTATTTTATCCTTCACGGGTTAGCTTTTTAAAACTTAGCTAAAATGGGAACGGGTAAACAGGATCACTTTATCAAAAAGTATTGTTTTGAAAAGTATATTTTTTTAACACATTAAATATTTACATAGCTCAAATAACAGGTAAAAGTATTGGTAATTAATCAACCCGACCGAACCCTGATTAAATGATTAAATTGGTTTGAACTGAACCAGTTTTGACTCATCACCAGCCCATTCATCTTGGAACGTCTATTTATAAACCACAAATATACATGGCCATGTAGAAGATAAGAATGTTGAGCCTCACCTTTAGATACTGGACAAATGAAACCACCTGAGGATGGTACTGTGATCCCAAAACAAGCTCCAGTAACTGACATATACTTTCAATATCTATGCACTTCTGCTTATCCTCTACATAACCATAAAAACCGATACTAATTAATGAACCACAGCCAAAAAAAAAACGAAAAAAAATAAAAAACTATTTGAAACTGTCATGACTATTTCATACCTGTTAGGCAATATTTAAATGCATATGTATAGAAATCCAAATTATTTGTTGACCTTCGAACCTGCAAGATACTACAGAAGATCAAAAATCTAGCTTCTGAGTAAAAAAATGTCTGGTAACAATTGCATACCTCTTGCTGGAGCTCAGGAAGTGCCTTCTTCAATTTAGCAATAGTATCAGCCCGCAATGCTTTGAGGCCTCTTCGCCACTCCTCCTGTAAAAAGATAGATTAGTAACTATACAGGTTACTTTACCCAAAGATATTATTTGCAAGGTGGAAAAGGGTAAAATTGTTGTATGGGTTAAAATGGGTGCGGTTGACCCCGTACGCTAATTGTCCGTAAATGAAAATTTATCTATACACAATTACTATGATTACAAACTTTATATTGTTTTGATAAGGGTTTACTGCATATGTATCAACATACTTTTCATCTGTCTCGTTTTAGTCACTGTGCTCCTTTTTAGTAGCTATGAGATGTCTTGGTGTACTGTTTAAGTGCTTTTGTAAAGCGAATTCTGAACATGTTTCATAAAATTTTAAGTTTAAGAAACAAAGTAATACAATGACTAAACATTACGAATGAAAAAAATACTTCTGTTATTTTTATGCAATAAACCCGTTAATAACATGTAAGTTTTAGAACTTGATTATATAGACAATTCCTTACCAGTGTGAAATATCCCTGCTTTTCAGCTTGCATTTTCCTGGAGATTCAATAGACCAATTAGTAACTATAACAACATAGTGCACGACAAACAAAAGGTGATAAAGTCGAGTGGATATGGAAGCAACAGACACATACCAAGCGAGCATGAGTATCCGCACATCCGTGTGAGCAACATGCAGATCAGAACATAGACGCTCAATTCCTTCAGGACTGTTCACAACCCATGATACATATTAAAATTATGAAATTAAACATGTCAAAAGCACATTTTTATTTATAGAATAGGATGGAGATAGATTACACTTACTCAATCATGCCACAAGATTTATTAGCGTAACTATTATATAGCTGATCATAGTATTCCCATTCGTTGTTAGCAGCTCTTCCTGAAACTGAAGTAAAAGATCAATTATACTTATTAAACTCAATCATAATGGATACCTCATGTAACAAACTTATTCATACTTTTTGAAGTAAAGCAATGAACATGTGACTTGTAGAGCAATACTGATACAGTTTGCGGACTTTTACTTTGTGAAAGTAGATCTTTGATTGCTGCGTTTTTTAGTTCTGGAACCTCAAGTTTCTAGTGTTTGGTATAGTGAACCCGATATCGATTATCTGATTATTTAGTTGTAACAAAACTTATTATTTAAGATCATCTTACGTTAAAACCAAATTTTAAATAAGCAAAATCTGTCGAAACATAAGCATATCTAAGTCGCACATACTCAAGTTTCTAGTGCTTGGTGCAAACAAACAAGCCTGAAATAGCCACGCCAGTCCTCCTGAAAAGAGAGGGCTTTACCCGGTTTGAGTCTGTTTGGCAATGGACTCAAAACCGGAAACCATGATAACCTAAAAAACATTCTAAAAGAAAAACACTAACTCCCACATCGTATTTGCTAGAGTTGATTATGCTATATCAAGTAGTCACTTTCGAAACACAATGGCAAACATCTACTTTGTAGAGCCTAATCTATATATCTATAAAAAAATTCTTATAAACACATTAGAGAACTATTAACAAAACATAGTCCTTTTTTTTTACTACCATGTTTTCCAACCTTTTGACCGACTATTCCACAAAGTTTGAAGCCACCGACACACATACTAAAACCAGGTAAAAACCCTATAGTTCTAAACTTCTAGTGAACAACTGAGCATAAAACTTAGACCTAATTCACAAAAGTCAATGAAACCTATATTGACAAATAAACTATCACTTTATGGGTTCTAGTTTGATATAACCTAATATTCACACTAGTAAGAATATTCCATTAAGCCTAACTGAATAAACCTATATTGACTAATAAACTACATGTTTTTTTATAAAAAAACAAAACATCACAAGCCTTATGTTCACATAAATCATCATATAAAAAAAACATTACTGTAGTTAATAATAAAAGATCGATACCTGAAGAGTAAGATGATGACTTGGGATTTGAGTAACCTTTTTTATTATTATTATTATTACGCATCTTGAATGACAAGAAGTCTGAACTCAACTGCAAACACAAACACACGTACGGGTGGGCGAGTGAGTTTCACTGGATGGTGTCAAATATTATTGTACGACGACTCTATATTTATAGGCTATCATTTAAGAATATTTAGGGTAAGGATCTCTTTATATTCTGTTTCTATCTATTAAATTTAAATTCCTTTTCGATATATTATAAGTTTAACATGTACAAAATATATTTTGTAAATTCTTGATTTATTGTGTTAAAAATTCACTTTAAAAAAAATGTTGATTTGATACTTTACTTGGATTTTATTTTTATAGTGTTTGCATCCGAATGGGTAAGCAACAAAACCGAAAAACTGAAACAAAACTCAAAAACCAAAAAAAAAAAAAAACGTCTCAAAGAAACTGAACCACTTCAGGAAACGATGGTCTCGTTTTGATTTTTTTTAAACTAAAAGTTTTGGTTCGGATTTTTTATTTGACTTGAAAAAAAAACGAATTGCCTCTTACAAATGTCAATTAAAGTTTTAATAAGTATAAATTTAAGTTTTCATACAATTACTTTCATAAGTGTTAGTTTGGGGTTTGATTGTAGCAATAAACTGCCCCATACTCACCCGCATAATTGAAATCTCGTGAAAAGTCTTCTATTTTAATTTATAAAAAGTCTAATAAAAATATGGGTTTGACATGTGTATTTCTTATTATCTTTCTTTTCTCTTGTCTCTTTTTCCTTTCCCTTTTCCCACCCCCTTTATCCTTCATTTTCAGCTCCTCCTCTATTATCTACTACATAATTCAATGCCATAACCAAATCAAAAATTTAGGGATTTTGTTTTATTTTCAGATGTTCGTGTTTTGTTAAATACGTTAAGATCCCGATCGAAATTCAATATTCAATCAGAATTTGGAATTCAGATGGATATCCAAATTCAGTATGTAAATCGAAATTTAGATAAAAATTGAGTTTTGAAATTTATTCGTATATGGATGGATGTTTTATCAAATTAGTTTAATACGAAATAAGGTTTGAACTATCAAAAAACACATAAGATTTTGAATCATTTTATGAATGTAGAAGATGACTTTTTCATAAACAAATTTTTGGTATGATGAACAATTTAGTTGTTTGGTGAACAAGAGTAATTGATGAACAAATTTGTAGTATGATGAACAACTTACTAGTTTGATGAACAATATATATAAAGGGAATTTCTAACTTGTGTCACGGTGTTGATGTTAAGAGACATTAAATGAACTCAAGTTATCATATTCTCATGTTAGTTGATATAGTAATAGAAGTAACAGAAGTGATGGTCCTTCCACGTTTAGGAACTATGTAACGTTAAGAGATAATATGTAAGAGTCTAGTATCGGGCTATAGGTACCAAGCTAATAAGCTACTAGTATTAGTCTAATGGTTTATGTATTCTAGGCCAAGCCCACGAGAACCAAGCCCAAACCCAAGCCCATTGTAGGCTTTTGGATGGTAAATGTATGCACACAAGTCCCACTTGTATGTGTGCGAGCTTGTAGGTATTTGGTATATGAAATATAAAACTTTCTCTTCCTCTTCATCTCCTCTCTATCTCAAGTACACGACCACCACCACCATCAAGTCACCACCTTATTGTGTTTTAGGTGATAGAATGGGATCTTATAATTGGCAACAGATCCATATGATAGTTATTGGTTAGATTTATTAGGTTAGTGTTTTGGGATCGATTTTGAAAAGATAGTACAACACCGGTTATTTCAAAACTTTTTTGGGGTTGAATCTTTGATTTAGCGGTTAGTTATATTAAAGGTTTGATTTTTAGAGTAGTTTAAGTGTTAACCTAGTCATCCATTAAAGAAAAATTCAAAAAAAAATCACAAAAGAAGCACCTTTTTAGAATTTTTCGTAAGTTACTGTTTCAGAATTTTTCTCGAAAAATTGCATATTATTTATCTCAAAATATTCAAATTTTCTCAAAATCTACGTGGCAGTACTTGATAGTTGAGGTTCTACCAACTTTGTGACGTGGAACTTTCGAGAAATTTAAAGGTTTCGAGTACTTTCAGAGTTTCGAGAAAAATTAGTTTTGAGTAATCCTAGGTGACAGTTTCGAGTAATCCTAGTTAGTTGAAATTCCACTATTTTGGTGACGTGACACTTTCGAGTAATTTCTAAGTTTCAAGTAGTTTTGGGAAGTTTTAAGGAAAAAACTATTTTTTTAGGCAATGACCTTTTCAACCTGAAAAAGAAAGTTTCGAGAAAATTTCATCATCCTTAGACAACTTTCTAGTAACTTACAACTTTCGAGAAATTTCATCATTTCAAGTAATTTGCGACTTTCTAGAAATTTGACGATTTCGAGAACTTGGGGATTTCGAGTAATTTTGGACTTTTGTGAAAAAGGAACCTAACAACCTAGAAACAAAATTTCGGATAATCTTAAATTTCAAGAAACTTTAAACAAATTAATATTATAAGTAACTAAAGGTTTCGAGAAACATCTTTTGTCGATAAATTTTTAAACACCAATAACACATCATCAATCCAAAATCAAATTTACATAATGTTAACTCAACAAGATATTTACACAGCTGGTAATGAAATCCGTCACCTATGCTTGAGAAAGGTAGGTATCTTCAATGGCAAAGTCGTATGCTTCGTTATCTCAAAACCAGACTTAATGGAAAACTTATGATCAAATCCATTATGGAAAGACCTTTTAAGCCACAACAAATCCAAGAACTAGGAGATCCTATCCTTACACCACAAGTTCTACCACATTTACGTAATCAAACAGAAGCAGAGTACAGTGAGGAAGACAAACTTCAAATCGAAGCTGATGATCTTGCAATGCACTTAATCCAACCGGGATTGTCACGAGATATATTAGCCGCGGTAGATAGCTGTGAAAGTGCAAATGCAATGTGGGAAAGACTCAGAAGGTTATGTCATGGAACTGAAATTGGAAAGCAGGACAAAGGTAATAAGTTGTTAACTGAATTTGAGAAGTAAAAATATATATCTGGAAATACCATTGAATCTTACTGTCATCGGTTTCGCACTCTAATGAATGAGCTTACAAGAAACAAGTTGACTCCAAAAACCATCGTAAGCAACATCAAGTTCATCAACAATCTTCAAGAAGAATGGGGACGCTATGTGTAGGATATTGGTTTTCACTTACACATCAAACCATAATACAAAGTGGGCGTATAAGTGGAATTCTAGAGAGAGAAAGTTAGAGGTTTAGGGAACTTAGTGAAAGAAAGTGAAAGATTTTATTATGAGCTCCAACTCTCTACCTTGCAAGGTAGAGAGTATTTATAGTCTTACATAAAACGCCACACAACGGGCTGTGGATCAGGCATACAGTGGGTAAAGACCCGTCCGTCCTCCACGGTGTTACTTAACTAAATACTACTTAGCTTAAAATAACTACGATTACGAGCTTTCTAACGATTACATATACTTGAGGTGACCGACTCTTTAATACCTGGAATTTCTAATTCCTAACAATCTCCCCCTAAGGGAGGTCACCTCAATCATGTACTAAAATTACATTGAATACAAACAGATATTACACTAAAATTTGTTCTTGCATTCTTGATGTAGTACTTTGCTCCGAAGCTCGTAGTCATTGATTCTTCTCATTGCATGTTTGGTTAATCCAAGTGGAGGTCTTTTACTGATCCACGTGATAATAATTTTGAGCCAGCTTTTGAGATCATCAGCTATCAAAAATCTCTGAGACATCCATTGTGGTGTTGGAATATTGTGATGTTGTAACATTCGGACCGACATGCTCACATTCTGGATCATGATATCTTCACATCAGAGTAACGGAAGTTTTCGTTGATTCATGATATTGGCAGCAGCGTAGCAGAAGCATGGAGTGAAAATATCAGAGTCATTGATGCACTTATCATGATTTCTTGAGAGATGAATGTATTGTGTGAGCATGCGGCTATGGATTGACCGCTTCATTCTGATCAGCTGCAAACGTCGGGCGTACCTGCATACAACAGTTAGCAATAAAGCGTACAAAAGTGTCTTTGACCACTTTAGTTGAATTGAGGTACACGGCCCACGGTTCCTCGTTGATCAGTACATGTACTGCCTGTGATCAGGTATAATTCCGAAGAATTTCCTTGACAGGGTTTCGCAGCTGCTCTAGCTGTTCTCAAACCGGAACGTCTCAAAGAAGACAACACGGAGTGAGTGAACCAGCGAATTTAAGTCCACTGATTGATGAAAAGAGATTTGAAAAACAATCGTGTATTGCTCAATAGAAATTGTTTTTGCAATACAACGAAGGTTTTATTGAAAATCAATTATCAATCATAAAAACACCTTTTGATTTGAAAAATTAGTACACGGTCGATGTGCTAAAGAAAAGAGTTATTAAGCACAAGGACCGGTTTTTCAAAGGTATCCGTCAATCCATAACCTGAACCAGGATTGATTCAAGAGATTGAATCGCCCCATTGTTTCTGTTCAGTTGTCACATGGTTGATCTATATAATAGATCTCACATGCCACCTACCAGGAGCTTGTTTGATGTTGGCTCCAGAAGGTTTTCCATCTTCACTGTGAATATGTTCACATATCACTCGGATGTTCAGGCAAAACCACAAGGATAATGCGTAGGACTCAAGATATAATCTCTCTTTCCACATTGTGTGAAACAGAGAGTCTTCATTGAAAGTGTCCTAATGAGATTTATTGATGATCTCGTGGCTCTAGACTCAATTTGTGCATATTTGGATCCTGTGCCGGAGACTAGGGAGAGGGTCTCCTTCTTCAATATCAACAATCTCTAAGAGAAAGTCGATAGATAATGTTGGTTCCCCGTGAGAATGAAACAAGTCCTTTTAAGAGGATCTTGAGTGGTTTGGAAAGTTGAAGTGCAGTGCGTCACTGGGTCCATGACGTCTTGTCTTCAATGAATTGAACCCGGTTTCTGCCCTAAGGTTGAATAAATTGAGGGCTATTTGTTTTCACCCTTTTCTCATTCAATTCTTTTTAATTCTTCAACCCCTTCAGTGCTTACCGAGACTTCATAGCTGGAAACTTGTTGGGTTTATTCCAGTACTAGCTCGGTCTCAGTCCGCACTCTTCCCATATCTCATTTTTCTCCTTTTATCATCATACCTAAGGACTTCTATACTAACTAGTGGATTGTCCCTGGGTAGATCCCTCCGGTTCTGGCGGATCATGGGAACCAATACCTACCCTTATCATCCTTATATCACCGTATATAAAGTAAAGTTGGTCGGTCTATTTGGTATTGTTCATCTGCCATTGGAACCAATTGAAAACCATTTGAAAATCAATCCAGATACTTAAGATGTATTATCAAAGCATTTTGTACCTGAATTGTTTTTGATATTTTTAGAATGAGAACTCCCCCTCAACATGTGCATCAAATGTTTGAAATCGTTTTGCACACGGAGGCAAGAGGAAGAATTAACTTCTTTGATTACCATTTTCTAAAAGATATCAACATCTCATCCTTGATCAAATCAAGTAGATAAAGTATTTTGGGGAAGGATGAGGTTTTCATACTTTTGCTCCCCCTCAATATGTGCCTCAAGGTTTGAAAGGAGTTTTGCACATACTAGAGGGAACCTGCACATTGAGATAAATGATCACGTTTCAAATCATAGGTGTAAGATAGATGCTCCCCCTCAACATGTGCATGGAAAATTTGAAATCGTTTGTCACATGCGGGGAGGATAACATGTACATCCTTGTAAAACCATTTACCGAATCCTCAGTTTAAGTCCAATTTAAATCACAAATTCTCCCCCGATCACAATTATCAAATCATTTGAGATTTGTGATCTCTTATAGATTTAAATTGATTTTGAAAGCTTTTGAGGAGAATTGTGACTTGATTATGAAAGCGTTTTAACTGATATCGGATTTTAAAACTTTACTCCATTGATAAAACATGCATGTATATCTTTTGAAAAACAATTGAATGCCAAATAACTTTTTAATTTAATTGAAATCATTTTCCCCCTCAATCAATGACATAGGTTGTTGATTGAGAGATTGATATTTTGACAAATAAGTCCAGATGATTATCAAAAATAGAGACTGGGTTATTTTTCAAAGCAGTTAGTTTTCAGCAGATAAATGTTTATAAAATCAGAGCATGGAGTTTTGAAAACATGATAAAGTATGGCTCTGTTCTTTCTTTGAAAAGCGGGTTACTG
>BPTQ01000008.1:315108828-315164511 GCA_019973895.1 Chrysanthemum seticuspe
CTGTGATCATGACGTAGATAAGTGTTACTAAGGTAACGGAATTAAAGACTATACTTACGAAGATAAAGACTACACCCACAAGGTTGGTAACAATGGTTGGTTTACCTTGGGTAAGAACGTACCCCTAGGGTTAATAGGTCAATAGGTAAGAACAGACACAAGTTGACGTCTAGCAAGTTTAGCAAGACACCATGGACCTGAGTCCGACAAGGTTCGTATACTGACCGCTGGCCAGTACCGAGTACTTGAAGCACTCGTTTAAGTAGCCCTGTCAATCTAAGCCCTTACTAGTAAAGCCACGATAATACCCAATACCTCTGATACAACAACCGTTTTCACAATAGAGGTCCCAAATGATATATCTTCCAGAACCAGTGTTAATGAAGAGACAACCAGTTAAGACGCTAAGACTAGATCTTCATCGGAAGTCTTTTGTATGGACAAAGCAATCTCTTGAACTACCATTCCTTGAAAATTCTCCAAGTGCACCAAGTTTAGATATGTGGTAGAGATAGTTTCTATACTACTTCAGAAGAGGTTAAACGAACGACAGTTTCCGGAGATTTTGTTTCAGTACCAATACCGTAGCAGCAGAGTTAGTGAAAACTAAGTCCTTTCTGGAGAGATCATTGATGGTACCGAAGTTCAAGTGATTGAGACGACGATGCCATAACCATGACTTTGTTTTAGAGGCCTTTGACAGCAAGCAAATTGGAGAAGACTTCATCATATCTTTGATAGAGATGGTGTATAGATTTGAACCACGTGAACCTCTTAAAAGTTCCTTACCATCAAGTTCTCTAACGAAACAGGTATGTTTTCTGAAGGCTACTTCTAGATCAGAATCGCAGAATTGACCAACAGAGAAGTAATTGTGACCAAGACCTTCTATATAGTAAACCCTGGAGATAACACTTTTGCCAACAACATAGTCTCCATAACCCATAATAGCACCGAAATGATCATTCCCGAATCTAACTGTCCCGATGAATTTGCTCACGAAGTTCATGAGCCATGACCGGTCGCCAGTCATATGCTTGGAACAGCCTGAGTCCAGGTACCACAGAACGATTTGAACGATCTGCAGTTGAACACAGACAAGAATGGATAACTGGATAATTGGGATCCCCATGCAAGAATGGGTTCCATTTGGTTGGTAACAATGGTTGGAACACCCACATCAGAAATAGAAGCATTCATATCAGAAATTAAGGCAATGGAATCATTGTGAATAGATGCAGTACTAGTGTCTGTATTAGCCCTGTTCACAGTGTGCTCACTTCTTAAGGGAATAGTTCTACCAGTAGGCATCCATTTTCTAGTGGGCATTGTCTGATTAGTCTTGTGACCAACAGGTATCCAATAACAGCCTATCTTACTAAATGTTCTTCCTGTGGGTTTCCACTATTTTCTAACTTTCTTTTGTTTTTGCCTTTTAGCCTTCTTAGCATGAATTTTAGCATTAACAATATTAACTGGACAATTAACATCATTAGGCAAAACATTAACACCACATTCATGATTAGAAACAGAATTCAAGCAGACATCAATACAAGGTTTGCAAATAGTATCAGAATTCGAATTAATTACAGTACGCCTATGGCTAATACTAGAATCAACACGATTCTTTTTATTCGGCTCAAACTTAAAGTTCCTAGATTGTTCTTCTACTCTTTTCCGGTGCACATTCTTAGCTTGCGAGGTCCTATCATTCCTTGTATTGTCTTGAGACTTTGACATGCTCCCTTTAATGTCATTGGTTACTCCTGTAGAGGGAATGGGAACATTAGTTAGTTTTACTACTCTTTGCATCACCTGTTTAGATGTGCTGGGATCTGAACTACATGCAGGCACACTAAGGTTCACTTTCTTAAAACTAGAAGTGCTGGGATTTGTACTCCTAGAAGGCACACTTGAGTTCTCTTTCTTAGCATTGACAAATCTGGAATCTGAACTACTTAAAGGCACACTAAGGTTCACATTCAAAACATTGGGCATCGAATGAATATCATACTTGGCATTAGGCATCGAACATGGAATCAAAGGATTAACTCTCTCACCTAAGGACTTTGGGCATATTGTGATCAAGCACTCTAGGATTTCTTGAGATCGTTTGGCATATAAGCATGCATGTCCAATTGCATTATCATGAGGTTTCTCTAACTTATCCTCTTCAACAATCTCACGTAGACATTCTAGGCAATCCTTAAGGGATGAGAAGTATGTTTGAACAACAAGTTTGTTGTTCCTGAGATGAGGAGGGACATATTTCACAGACAAAGCATATTTATTACAAGGGTGAACCTTTGATACACCATTCTCCCCATTGGTCATTGGCATTTTCCCTTTTACCTGACTCTTCAGATTCTCAATTTCCTTTTGCAATGAACCTATTTGTTCGTTATTTTTGTTACGAGTGACCTTTATTGATTCAAATAACTCATTGAAATGACGTTTAACCTTTTCATTTTCTTCTAGAAAACTTTCGTTTTCCTTTTGTAATGCATTTACTAGGTTTTGAAGATGAAAGTTTTGAGAATTCTGAGAATCTAAAGGAGGAGGCATTTGGGGACCAGTCACATTGTTCGTTTGACCCTTTAATTGAGAGATTTGGCCTTTCAACTTTTTGATCGTGTTGCAATGAGCTTGAATCTGTTCATCACGTTTGTTAATTTGAAAAACTGCATCAAACTCTGGAGCATCCGAGGATGTCTTGATATTTGAAGTTTTGACATTTTCTTTAAGATGTTGATATTTTAGTTGTAAATTAAAATGCTCAACTTCTAGTTTAGAAAAATGTTTAACCAAATTGTCGTGATCATCCAGTTCAATCTTCTCATTAAGTTCAGAATTAGATTTTTCAAGCTCAATGACACGATCATGGGAGACTTTCAAAGCAACAGACAATTCATGGAATTAAGAAGCAGTAATAGAACAGTTAGTAGCAGTGTAGAACACATCTTGAGCAATACATTCAGAAATCAGGTTCTCATTTAGTGTATGCAAGTGCTTCCTCTCAATCTCATTATATTTTAGTGCTCGCTCATAGTCACTAACCTCAACTATCATTGCATCAAATTCCTTTTCCATTCCCTTAATATCAGTATCCATCCCCTTTTTAAGACTCTCAAAGTGATCTTTTAGAAGTTTAAAGAAAGGCATGACCTCAGTTAAATAACATTCTTTCATTTGCTCAAAACCCCTTTCTCCTTCAGTTATACCAGTGGGTGTGATCCTTTTCTTGCAAGTTTTCTCAAAATCAACAAATAGTTGAAAGATAACATATTGGCTAATTAAGGTTTTGCTTTTAGTGGCAATTGTTCTAGGAACAAGATGGATTGGTGTATTAGGAGGATACACAGTCGCTCTAGGCATTTTCCAAAGGGGAGGGTTTGTTTCAACAATATTTTCAGCTTTCTGTTTATCTAAATTCATTTTCTAGAAAACTTGTTCGGGAGTCAACAATGTCTGAGGCTTAAACATGTTCAAGGAAATCCAGTTTTCCTTCTTGTAATCATGGGGTGTGATCTTTATTTTCTTCTCTTTACATTTAGGATCATCTAATTTCTTGTTCACCTTTTCCCTAGTGACTTCATCTGATTTCTTATCTTCCTCAGTGCACTCAACGCAACTAGGTTTCTGTCTAGGTTTAAGGATTTCATTGCCATCATAAAAAACCTTATGAGCATTTCTAGCCCTTTTAATGACCTCTGGATTTGGTTCCTTAACAAGGGGAATGCTATGCTTATCGCTTAAGACCCTATGCTTAGTGATCATGTGAGCAGTCTGAATGGTGTTCCCTTGTATGTACAACTTGTTTTCAAGTTTGTTTTTCAAAGTTTTCAGATTAGAAAAATCTTTCAAGAGTTTTGATTCCTTTGCATTAAATTCTTGCTTAAGCATTTTCACATTTTCTTGAAGTTCTTGTTTTTGCTTAGCAGTTTTAGAAAGCTTTTCTTGCAAGGAATTTAACTCTTGTTTTAATACTTCTTCTCGAAAATTACTTTTTCTAATGATTGTACGCACTTGGTCATCCATTTCCTGCTCACGAGTGGTCAACTCAAATTTTGCACGTTGTTCATAAATAGCAACACGTTCTTTATAGGCATTTAGTTCAGAAATTACAGACTCATCAGGGGCACATGCGGTGTATTCATCAAAAATATAGTCATTGTTGACTGCAGAAGATGCATCACTTGGTACAACTTCACTTTCACTTTGTTTCACATATTGATCATATGGGACAACATTGATATTACCCATATTTTCAATATTTGATTCAATAGTTTCAGTTGATAGTACTTTGTCATGCATCTTTTGCACATCAGCATCATCGTATAGTTTTAGTACCTCTGAGATGAGTTTGTCTTTGGATGGGCCAGCTTGTGGTGAAGAAGAGACCTTGGGAGAGACCATTGGAGAAATGCTAGCCATAAAAATTGTGTGTGCAGTAGGTCCATCATCCACATCAGAGTCGTATGCATCACAATCAGCGACTTGAAAGGCATTCTGATGATTGTGACCTATCTCCTGAATAGGCTGCTCATCCACATCTGCATCATAGGTCTTGGCATTGCCCTCAGCAAGAAACAACAATTCCTCTTCATCCAAAGCAGCACCATTGTCCTGAGCTTGTACAAGCAGCATCTTATCTCTGAAGTAATCAGCATTCTGTGGATGTTTTGGAGATGTGCAGTTCCTTGCAATGTGTCCCTCACCACCACAATTATAACATTTGATCGGCTTAGCTTGACCTTGATTACCATTCCTTCCTCGATTCTGATTACCAACATAACCTCTACCAGCTCCACCTCTTCCCTGATCATACTGTCTTTCCTGAACTGGTTGCACCACGATCCTCCCATCTTTAACAGTAGCTTGATTGTGTGGGTTAGATGCTGTTCTGAGGTTGTTGTTGGTTTGTGGGAGAGAATTCATGTTTTGACTAATCAGAAGAGCTAGTTGATTAATGATGTTACCCACGTGTGCATCAGCATCAGCTTGTTTGAACATAGGATCAGGAATGAGTTTGTGATTACCATTGCCCGTGGGTATGACTTGTGAGGCTTTGGTTGTGATTCCGATGTTTGAGTAGAAGGCAGTTGAGTCATTAGATGAGCTTGTCTCTCCCTGGTTGGTTTTGAACTGATTAAGAATCATTTTTTCAAACATAGCATGTCTCTCATTCTGAAGGAGGAAGGCATAGAGTTGCTCATAGTTTGTATTCTTCAATCCTTTAGTGAGCTTCACAGAGGTGACAAACTTGTGCCATTCGGGATTCATGTTGTTTACAAATTTGAGTTCAGCTGAATGTTAGGCATAGTCATTTTGATGTTCCTCATATCATTCACCAACTTATGAAATCTCACATAGTACTCATAGACACTCTCATCTGGTTTCATCTTGAAGTGTTCAAATTCGTCATAGAGTTGTGATTCTCTGTCTTCCATAGTTAATTCAGAACCTGAGAGAAGCATCTTGACATTATCCCATACTGCCTTTGCTTCGGTGTTGTGATTGATCAGCTTGTAGATGTCTTTAGGAAGACATTGAAGAACAATGTTAGAAGCCCTGATATCAGCATCGAATCTCTTTTTCTCCTTATCATCAAGCTCATCATACATCTTTGGTCTGTCCATTCCGTAAATGAGAGTTCCATCTTCAGCAGTATCAAGTACATCTCTAGTCGTCTCAACTCGATACGGTCCTTCATCAATGGATTTGAGAATGTTGACACCATTTTCCTTTCCAAGACAGTACAATCTGATTCGTTGAGCCCAAGAATCGTAGTCAGTTCTGTCAAGCATGGGTGGACGAGTATCTGAACCAGCTGCTTGAACATCCTCGGCAACAGTGGAGATGATTGTAGAAACGTTGGTAGACATGATGACAAATTAAACGGGATTTTATAACTCTATGATTAAACCGGGAAATAGATTCTTTCACGGGATTTTACTAAATTAAGAGAAAACCGTAAAGAAATCACCCAAGTCGCTAGAAAATTATGCACCAAGTCGCTATCTTCTAATTCGCTATTCCACCAAGTCGCTAAAGTCCCAAGTCGCTAAACAAAAGACAAGTCACTAAATAGCAACTCGCTAAGCCTCTAGTCGCTAGCAAAATTTTGGCAGCAATTCGCTAAGATACAAGTCGCTAAGGAATCAAGTCGCTAAATAGCAACTCGCTACTTACCAAGTCGCTAACACCAAGTCGCTACCCGTAGTGGAGTATCCACTACTTGTACTGTTAGTCGCTAGGTCTAAGTCGCTAACTCCACTAACTGTAACTCGCTACAAAAATGTAAAGCAAGTCGCTAGCAAGAAAGAAATCCGTAGGTCAAGTCGCTAGCAAGAAAACATCACAAACATCACTTTTTAATCCAAAAACAACCCAACCAAGATGATTCAAGCTTACCAAATGAAAACCTAAACACTTGTGATGATTCTAAACATAAAAGTACTAACAAAATCCAAGCTTTAACACAAGAAATCAACCAAATGATGCACAAACCACTAAACTTTTTCAAACTCAAAAACCACCTTAAAACCACTAGAAATCCAAAGATGTGCAAGATATGATCTAACCATGGCTCTTGATACCAATTGTAGGATATTGGTTTTCACTTACACATCAAACCATAATACAAAGTGGGCGTATAAGTGGAATTCTAGAGAGAGAAAGTTAGAGGTTTAGGGAACTTAGTGAGAGAAAGTGAAAGATATTATTATGAGCTCCAACTCTCTACCTTGCAAGGTAGAGAGTATTTATAGTCTTACATAAAACGCCACACAACGGGCTATGGATCAGGCATACAGTGGGTAAAGACCCGTCCGTCCTCCACGGTGTTACTTAACTAAATACTACTTAGCTTAAAATAACTATGACTACTAGCTTTCTAACGATTACATATACTTGAGGTGACCGACTCTTTAATACCTGGAATTTCTAATTCCTAACACTATGTAACAATAGTTAACCAAACCAAGGACTTGCATACAGTGAACTTTGATCAACTCTATGATTTCCTAAAGCAAACCAAGCTGAAGTTGATGAAGTAAAGAAAGAGAAGATGCTGAAGAATCATGATCCACTAGCTTTGATTGCTAATACTCCAACATCCCTACCACCGTATAACCCACATCAACCATCATCTTCTAATCACAACTACGTGCAACAAACAATCCCACAACATCAGATTCAACAACAAATTCCACAACAACCGATTCAACACTACCAAATACCTGAAAACACACCACTTGACTGTAATGAAGGTATTATGGCTTTGACAGAAACTTTTGCTATGCTATCCAAGGCATTCAATGTTCACGACAACAAACCAACTAACAACAACCAAAAAATTTCATCAAATACTCGTAACAGGCAGGTTGCTTAGTTGGGTATGAATATAGGTCAAGCAGGACAAATGGTTGCAGTTAATGGTAATCAACAAGCATATACTCAAGGCATGCAGATGGGAAATCCAAGGCAAAATGTGGGTCAGTTTGTTGGGAATCATAGGAATCAAAATGTGGTTAATCAAAATGGGAATGTTGCTGCTCCAGCAGTTGGGAATTAGGGAAATGGTAATCAGGGTAATCAAATAAGATGTTATAACTGTAATGGCATTGGACACTATGCTAAGGATTGCACTGTTGGACCAATGAGAAGGGATTCTAGATGCTTTCAGGAAGCTTTGCCATTAGCACAAAAGGAAGAAGCGGGAATCCAACTCTCTACTGAAGAACATGACTATCTGGCACTAGCTGGCTGTAAGGAGGATCGAGAAAAAGTCAATGCAAATTGTATCTTTATGGCTAATCTTCAAGTTTCATCATATGACAATGAGGTTGTCACACTTCGGTCTATGACTCATATGGATTCTCCGATGTATACATCTATAACTTATGTTATGATAATTATATATTTGCTATGTCTACTCATGAGACACAACATTCTACGTCTCTAGAATCTATTGTGAACACATATATGGAGAAGGAGATTGATAACAGTATTAAATCTGACACTTCATATATGGATTCTAATGGAAACTCAGACACCAAAAATGTAGCGAATGACGAGCAAACACGTACTCACTTTGAATCATTACTTAAAACATGTAGTTTAGAGATTGAAATTTTTAAATTGGTTAATCGCGAGGTCAAATCCGTGAATGTCAAGTTAATTACGGAGATTGAGAGATACAAGGCAATACAAAAGGTCTTTAAAAATTGCATATCAGAACCGGAAAAGTGGTTATAACGATTACATTTTGTAACACAAATATTTGCAACATTGACCAATTAAATGGACGATTGAAAAGATTTCTAATCTTTATAACAAACTTTCAATACAAAAACAAATTTCTACCAATCTTGAAAAAGAAGAAGAAAATTTTAAATGCGACTTTGCAAATATGAAACAAACGATTTATGATAAAATCAATGTTTCCTCAAACACTTGTATCGCATGTCAATCTCAGAAAATTGATAATCTCATTAACGATTTTCTGACAAACATCTTAACAAATAATGTTACCTTGACTATTGTACATCAATATGGTCTTAAATACTTTAAAAATTATCAAAGTCTGCTTAACCAACAAAAAGTTGAGTTTGAAAACTATGTTACAAAAAAAAGAAAATGACTGTTATCATCTATGTTTTAACATGTTTCAAAAAAGTGAAGAACTTGAATATGAACACATCTTAAATTTATGTAATTCACATATTCCTCAAACTGAAAACATCATTCTTCGAGCTAAGCTTAATGAACTAATCGAACAACACTCGATTACGAAAAATGATTGCAACTATTTGAACGATCTATCGAACATTTCAAACATCGACAAGTGCAAGAAAAATCTTAAGTCTAAATGGAATCAATTCAAAAAATCTTTCAAACTTTAAAACAAGTATGTTCCCAATTAACTATCTTTATAAGAATTACAACAGACAAGAAATATATGTTGCACCTCTTGTACATCAGATGAACATCCATGGAATTGGAATGAAGGGACTTCAAGAAAGATCAAGACATCTGATGATAAACTTATGAGCACTAACGACTCAGAACCCATTAGTGTGTGGGGATCCAAGTTCACATATGTGTCGTCTTCTATGTCTTCATGTGCAGATCTAACAAATTTGCATGTGGATCCTCAACATGATATTGACTATGGGTTCTGAGGGACTCGCTCTAGAACCCATGCTTAACCCGATGGCTTCTAATCAGAACGGATTAGGACCCGAACTAAACCCTCAGACTTCTAGACGCATCAATTCAGGACTCGTATCTAAAGAAGCTCCAACAAAAACTTGTGATAAGCTTATAGATCAATCGTTGGAAAATTTTTTTGAGTTAATGTTTGATGAATATCATGGTGGAAATTCGAAAAATGCATCAAGACATTGTTCCTCTACACCCTCTCAACAAAATCAATAACCACAATCACAAGATACATCAACAACTGTCGAAAATGAAGCACCAAATACATCAACCACACAAACTCCGATAATTGAAATCATTCCACCACAATGTTGCAAACGAGCAAGAACAAACAACAATTAAAGAAGAACAAGCGCCAACACCATCTCATGCAACTCTGTACAGCATTCACATACAAAACACATAGCAGTCCACTATCATTTCATCAAAGAGCATGTGGAACAAGGTACTGTTGAATTACATTTCTTGAGGACTGATTACCAACTCGTTGATCTATTTACTAAAGCCCTCCAAAAGAACGGTTTAAGTATCTAGTTCATCGAATTGGAATGCGAAGCCTAACTCCATAAAAGTTACAAAGTCTTCTCGAATGTTATTGAAAATTTAAATTTCAAAAAGCTTCGCTTATGTGCAAATAGTTTTGAAAACCAAAATATAAAATTTGAAAAACCGAAAAAAAAAAACAAAAAAATAAATAAAAAATAAATCAAAAATCCAAAAATATTCTTCTAGTGACATGTCTCTTGTATAATCGATAGTATTTATGTTTCTAGGAATGTCATTCAAATTTATTATACAAAAATTTAAATATGCTTGAGCAAGAGTTCATCAAAATGTTTTCAAAACATGAAGTTTCTCAAAAAAAAGTTCTACTATGGCTTATGCACACATAACAGTTTATAATCCACACTTCAAAAAAGCGAATTTGTATGCATCAGTGCATTTATTATTTTTTTTTATTTTTTTTTTTTTTTTTTGCATTTTTGCATTTTTTTCATTTTTGCTAAAGCAAAAAGAAGAGAAATCTTCTCGTTTTTGAAAAATTTACTCAAATATTTTAAATTGTCAAAATCTTTAAAATTTTTCAAAACTCAAATTACTTCTAAGTATTTCAACTTAGGACTCGTAAGCGCTAGAAATCATGCTAAGGAGATTCATATTACGAATCAATTCCTGAAGACGTAGGTCTCTACTTGGCTTATCCAGTTTATTGATAACTGTCCCTAATGGGATTAGCACGACTGATTCGCCCGACCAAGGTGAATGGGAACAGGACATTCATCAGTAAAACAATTGAAGGGAATAATTCTCTAAGAAGAGATTCACAATATTCAATTGGAATAAAATTATTATTATTTAACCTTAGTAAAATGTATAAAAAGATGTTAACCACTCGAGATACACTACCACATACATCGATATATTCACTTTCATAAACTCATACATACGCATTTATCATCATCATCAAAGCTTAAATCAAGAACGTTCAATACAAAGAAATCAAGATAAAGACAATGTTTCATCAAAGTCAATATTTAATCAAAGAAAGTCCATAACAAGTCAATTGTCAAGTGATGAAAGATTAAGTATGAAGACCAAAACTATTCAAGACGTATGAGTATGATGGAAAGAACATGACAAATTCAAGATGAATATATACGATCAAAGGCAAGAAAATGAATCACAAGATCACAAAGCATGAAAAGAACAAAGAATAAAGGCTCATCTACTACAACGTTCAAGGTTCAAAGATCAAGATTAAAGAAGACCAATTCACAACAACTCATCCAAGACAGCTATGGAATGACGAAGGAATGTCATCCCTTTGGGGGAGATTGTTAGCATTGACTTTAGTAATAGAAGTAATAGAAGTGATGGTTATTCTACGTTTAGAAACTATTTAACGTTAAGAGATAGTATGTAAGAGTATAATATCGGGCTAAAGGTACTAAGCTAACAAGCTACCAGTATTAGTCTAATTAGGGCTGAGCGTCGGTCATAAACCGACCCGAACCGAACCGGACCGACAAAATCGAGGACCGAAAATCGTGAAAAACGCGAACCGAAACCGAACCGAATGTTGTCGGTTCGGTTCTATTTTTCGTCGGTTCGGTTCGGTTTTGTCGGTCTACGTGTATTTTGGCATGTTTTTGTCGGTTTTGGGCCGAACCGAACCGACCCGAAACCGAAAGCATGTAGGACCTGAAACCGAAACCGAACCGACGGGCTGTCGGTCCGGTTCGGTTTTTGTCGGTTCGGTCGGTTTCGTCGGTCCTGTTCGGTTTTGAACCTTCGATGCTCAACCCTAAGTCTAATAGTTTATGTATTCTAGGCCAAGCCCACTAGACCAAGCCCAAACCCAAGCCCATTGTAAGTGTTTGGATGATAAATGTATGCACACAAGTCCCACTTGTGTGTGTGTGTGTTTGTAGGTGTTTAGTATGTGAAATAGAAAACTCTCTCTTCGGTGTCCAAAAATTTAAAATAAAATCTTTTAAATTTCTGGACACCCTTATACTATAACGATGTAATGATCTCACGTACACCACCACCACTACCATCAAGTCACCAACTTATTGCATTTTAGTTGATAGAATAGGACCCTACAAAAAGTTTCTAAATTTATGATGTTTACCAAAATTACCCATGTTTTATATGAAAATTAAGTTATTTAAAAAAAGATTTGTATTCATTAAACACTTATAAGATTGTGTCACCATGGCACAAGTTAGAAAAACCCATAAAAGATGACTTTGATGAACAAATTTGAAGTGTTTTAGCAAAACAGTTGTTCATCAAAGAAACTAATAACGTAAATTGTTTACCAAAAGGCTTGTGTCTTAATGGTCTTCCAAAATGTGTGAGAAGCTCATCAACCAAACGGTTGTGAGTTCAAGTTTTGCCTAGGATATGTGAGATTGATTTGTGATATAGTAATTGTGAGATACTTAGTTGCCGTTTATAAAAATAACGTATACTTTGGTTATCTAGTAATGTTCATCAAAAAAGATGAAATACTTCTTCAATTAAAGAATTTTACAAACATTTGGTCATCAAATTAACTTAATCTTAAGTTGTTCATCGATTAGATGTTTAAGACAATGCTCATCATTCTTCTTCACTGTGCTCACCATTGTTACTTTTTCACTGAAATACATCTTGCACACGAATACACGTGGAAAGTTACATAAAGAAGAGGGCAAGGATGCTCGGCATCCCTGCCACTTTTGCTTCATCCCCATGCCGACATCGAGACACCCAGGCCTTAATGCCGATCCGCATATCGAGCCGGATGTACAGAAAAACAAAAGGACCAATTGTTATTGCTAATCTCAATCATGTTAGTTTTATTTTGTTTGATGGTGTGTAAAATTATGACGCCCTTGTGATTTTTTCCTATCCTTTAAGATGTACTATTCTCCTTAATGAAATTACAACGTATTTCATTGCATCGTTATTCTAGTAAGGTCAATATACCCAATTGAATTACTTCATGTTCAATAATGTTTTTCTTTCCACATAAATACAGTGTATTTAAGAAAACAAATCCGGACTACGGTATCACTTGCTTTGCATATTTCTTTCTTCAACAATATCAAAACTTTTTTCTTCAATAATACCGACACTTTTTTCTTCAACAATGCTATGAAGATTTGGTTGCCAATAATCAAGAGTTGATATAAGTTTCTTGGGTGATCCTCCACTTTTTCCATTTCTTCGATCACTATTCCTACCACTCGACGACGTTAATGCACCTTCTTTAACCAAATCTGCTTTATGTTTTGACCCCGAAAGCATACAAGTAAAACACTTCTTGTGGTTTCCGGATTCATTTCCACCTTTAAATGAATCTTCCAGCGAGCAACAACTTGTTTCACTATCCACATCCCCTTCTTCGCCACTTTCCTTAAAACTTTCACTCTCTTGATCATTTCCTGACAAAATCGACTTTTTTATAGACATTTTTTGAAGCTTCCTTATCGTCGAAATTGGGACCACGTATACTTTTTGGCCCGGTATCAACGTAGTTTCCGGTTGCACTATGGCCCAAGGTTGTTTAAACACATTTGGATGAGCCACACAACATTTAGGGTTCCTACGAATGATTTCGGCTGCAAGAACCGGTCGGTCATGAAGCTCGGCATGACCACCCGGGTGCACGATTTTGACACGTAAATTTTTATTACTATTTGTGTATAGCCAGCTTCCAATTCCCATAGATGTTTATTTTACCGTGATTGTTGAGAGATTGTAAGTTGGTGTTTTATAGTCTTGTTTTTATGGCCTAACTTTGTTCTTTGTTAATATCGTGTTGAGTTAACTATGTTGGATTTTGGACAGTATTGTTGGCCTACGGCAAGGACAATATATTGTGATTGTTTGTGGTGTGTCGTTGCCAAAACCTAAACACCTTGGACATTCAAGGATTCCTAGCAAATGGGCGACTATTGCGTCTTTCATTATATTGATAAGGCACAAGTTGGCTGTTAGAAGTTACATCAAGGTTAGAACACATTTTTTTTATTTCAGTTTTAAGCGTTTAACTTATTAAACTTTATATTTTATGTTTTGTACTTTCAAATTTATAGTTTTTGACTTTTTGATATAAACAAAATTATAAAAAAATAATATTCCCTTTGTGCCATAATAATTGTCCACTTTGAGTTTTTTGAGTCTTTCTTATTCAACTTTGACCAATAATATTTTTATTTGTGTTATATAATACTTGATGAAAATTATACCAAATGAAAATACATTTAAAACTCAATCTATTCGTATATTTTTCATCAACTATTATATTACACAAATAAAAATATTTATTGTCAAAGTTTGATAATAAAAACTTAAAAAAGTTAAAGTGGACAATTATTATGGGACGGAGGTAGTAATAAATTAAAAAAGCACAAAAACGGAAGAGGGGTCCCCTTTATAAAAAGGGGTTCTTAATAACTTATCCATATAGTAAGTTTTTTGGTATTTTTTATTTCTTTTTTGGCAACCATGAGTTCTAAACTTTTGACTGACTAATCTACAAGTTTCGAAAAAACACTACAACAAAATAATTAACTTTCCACACTTATTAAAGTATATTTTCACATTTTAATGTGTGTGGAGTTGAAAAGTTCACACTTAGCTTGTGTGTGAACTAATTAGGTGTAGCAAATAATTTCACACTTCTAAATGTGAAGATTTATTAAAAGTTTCACACTTTCAAGTGTAAGGATTTAGAAACAATGCTTCACACTTTCAAGCAGTGGCGGAACATGACCATTTATTTTTTATTGGGGGGGGGGGGGGGGGGGGGCGTATCAGAGATTTGTTTGTAACCTCAATTAAATTACCCCTAAAACATATAACATTTACATTAGCTGCCGTAAATTTTGAGGGGGTCGGGACCCTCCCCTGCCCTCATAAAGGTCCGCCATTGCTTTCAAGTGTATTAATTTTGACACAATTCGTCACATTTTTAAGTGTGATCTTTTAATTCTTCACACCTGTAAGTGTGAAGATTAAGAAATTATTAATTTTTCACATTTTATAATTTGAGGATTTTATAGATATTTTTCATGCCTTTAAAAAGTGAAAAAATTTAGATGTCTCTTTTAATAAATACATTAATATATATATATATATATATATATATATATATATATATATATATATATATATATATATATATATATATATATATATATATATATATATATATATATATATATACTAGTTTTCGAAGCCCGCCCAATGGGCGGGCATGACTTATAATTATTTGTTTGTTATTCATTGTTAATTTAAAAACTTTATTTATAATTGTTTTAAAAAAAACTTATAAATAATTTTGTTTTGATTTAATTTTTTTTTAAAATTTTGTTTTGTTAATATTTATAAAGAAAGTTATTTGTGGTGTGTATGTAAATTATAGAAATGTAATGAAATAGAGATATCCGTTGTAATTATAAATATGATGTAGAAAAATGATTTTGTATTGTGTTTAAAAACGTATTGTTTGGAGACTTAAAACAATATATTGAGATACGAATGACAAACACCTGTCGTTACAAAATACGACATGTATATTACTAAAGTTGTATAATATGTATTATGTAAAACTATAGCATAAACACATTCTTATAAAATTTACGTTTGCGGTATTTTTATAAAGAATGTTATTTGTGGTGTGTATGTAAATTATAGAAATGTAATGAAATAATTATAGTTAGTGTATGTTTGTATTTTGTTTTATATGTAAATTATTAATATGTAACATAAATGTTTGATTTTAAATATTTTGCATGTAACATAAGCGTTTTATTGTGAATATGTTGAATAACATTTAAAATATAAACAACTTATAATTTATTATGTAAAAGTGTGTTAGTAAAGTAATTTTAACTAAACCTTCTTATATAGTTAATTTGAAGCTTTTGATACTTGTTTAAAAAACATTGTTAGTTTTTTCTTTTTTTTTTCTTTTTTTTTTTTTTTTTTTTTTTTTTAAATAAGATATCCATCGTAATTATAAATATGATGTAGAAAAATGATTTTGTATGGTGTTTAAAAACGTATTGTTCGGAGACTTAAAACAATATATTGAGATATGAATGACAAACACCTGTCGTTACAAAATACGACATGTATATTACTAAAGTTGTATAATACGTATTATGTAAAACTATAACATAAACACATTCTTATAAAATTTACGTTTGCGGTATTTTACTAATGAGTAGATGGAATTATATTAAATTTGTATATTACCTATCATTTGGTAAGTTAGAAAATACCACTCAATTTTAAAAGTTGTATTTGTTTTGTGTGTGTATGTTTTTAAATAAGTGTACATAATACATAAAAGAAAATATATTACTGCTATCAATGCATATCATCATTGGTAGAAGAAGTTGATATTAGTGTTTACATAGATTAGCGGTCTGATTTTTTGGTCTATTATATATATTGACTTTTGGTTTAATCTTTCCAACTCACCTACTCTATCTTCTCCAAGACGCCATCAATAACCGGTTAGTTTGGGTTGATTGGTATCATATGTGTTGGTTTTTTTTTTTTTAATTTTGTTCTTGTTTTTGATATTGTAGTTTTAGTTGATCTATGAATCTTTGTATGATTATAGCATTGTTATAATGAACATTAAGATGATTTTTAATCTGCGATATATATTCCGATCTTGAATGAATGCGTGGTGTAGCAGAAAAGTTAAAGATGTTTGTTATCATATTCGTAGTTACTCATCAAGAAACATGTTTTTTTGGTAATAATAGTGATGATCAATTGGTGAGTTATGATATTTGGTTGAACGAATATGTATGTTTAAATTTGTAAAACGATTGTTGATTTTTTCCTTTAGATTATGATTTGTTTTTAACAACTTTGTTATTATAGTATATGATTTTAGTTGAAGGAATTTTTTTTTAATGAAGATCAATTAGTGGGGAGATTTCATTCGTTGTTAGTATCATCAGATGATGAAACATGTTGTATGAGTTAATTATTATGTTAATGATGGTAGATGTTTCATATGGTTAAAATTCAGTAAAAGTTAACTGTTATTGCTAGTTAGGTTTAGCTGAATAGTACTTGTGTTTTTAGGTTTGTAACATATATTAATACGTAAATAGTTTTTTGTTAATTTTAGGCAGATGTTTGTGAATAACATTGTTGTATATGATGGATAATTGAAGAAAGCTTGTAGTATAACATTGTAGTTTTTGAAAACTTGAGAGTTTCTTCTAATAGATGTTTGTTTTTTGATTACATAGAATGACGACTCAATTTATCGTGTCGGCAAACACACGAAACTTTAGAACAGTACAGGTAATTTTTAGCCGTTGTTACTTATAATATATACATGTTAGTAAATTTTCAAATATGGATATAAATAAAGTTGAAATTAATTTACGTTGTCTGTTTTTGCATGCAGATTCTACCAAATGTCTTTACGAATGAGATGTACACAGGCAGTCGATGGTTGTATTTAATTCACAACAAATGTACAATGCACAAAGTATGGATTAAAAAAGTTCCTGGTAATCTTTATGCACTGTTTTCGGACGAATGGAAGCAATTTGTTGATGAGAGTCGTTACCGGAACGTGGCAATGCTACATTTCATACGTCAAGGAGAAGACATGTATTATGTAACTGCGTATGATAATGCAGGTGCTGAAGCTGGTGGATATAAGAATGCTGATGTAGGAACTCGTAAAAGGCGTTGTTTTGGTATGTTGGGAAGGCTTGACCAGTCAGATGTAAGTTATTTGGCCTTAATTTATTGACGGTCATAGTTTAATTGATATTGTATATGCTATGTTTAACACATATTTACTTTGTTATGCAGCTGATTCCTCAGCAATTTATGCCTGAAATTAAGAGAGTAAGAGTTATGGTGAGTGGCCGGCTGGCTGCGACCGTCACACAGAATCGCATTGCTCTTCCTGGTAACACACACGGATATGTTTTTAGTGGAGTTGGATGGGATTTGTTGGTTTTTTTGGAAGGATTGAAGGTTGGATCGCGTATGGTGTTCACTGAGATTGGAGAAGGAACCGTGTCTATGATTTCATTTGCTGACGATGGTTTAGGAATGCGTTTGGAGAACATCCCACGTGTGATTTTGAATGACGAAAAACCGTTTAAAAAAAGCTGCATTGACAAAGGTATGTTTTTAGATTGTAATTCTGAAGAACATGTGTTTTGATGTTATTTTGAGATTGATAATAATATAGTTGCATCTTTTAATATCATTGGAATGTACGAAATGTAGATCCTCGTATGAAACATAAATGTGACTGGTTTAATCACTCTGATCATGATGATGAAGTAGATTGCTTTTATCAAGATGTTGTGGCTTACGTAACTGGCAGAGGTCGGCTGGTAAGTGTTTGTTATATTTATTGTGACAATGTTTTACGTTTGCAACATACAGTTTTGTGTTACTTTTTGGATTGTGCATTTACTTATGTTTTGTATTCCAAAATAATTTGTTGAATGCATACTATACCATGGGATTTTGCTGGGCCTTATGAAATGTATAAGTACCACAATGCAGTTCTGATTCACGATGATGAAACTTTCTATGTGAATGTCGACTGGGAAAAACATAAAGATAGGCCTGACAGTAAAAATCATGTGACTATCAAGACTAATTGGAAGGATGTTGAGAAGAGGTGCGAGTGGGACAAAGACAAAACTGTGAGGTTCAAACTCATTAGGATGGTAAAGGATGAAAAGCAAACTGTGAATGTACGTAAGCCGGTGATGATTCCATTGTTCCATATGTGTTAGAAGAAGATGGTTTGGATGGTAGAATATATTTTGGTACCGTATCAGGTGAAAGCTTTAGTATGTTGGATTTGAACATATTTTATGTTTTTGTTTATTTGCTGGTGTAGGTTTAATTTCTGTGTGGTTGTGTATGGCATGATAGTTTTGTTGAACAATGCTACCTGATATGGTGGTTATAAGTTAATCTATATTATGTATGTCCTATTAAACTTTAAAGTATGGTTTTAAATTGGCACAGACATCAGTTTTATGTATTTGGATGTTCTGTATCAGAAGTTATTTGTATGTGTTGGCAGGATCGAAATTTGTATAGATGCTGAACCATGTATTGGTAACTTCACAACTGAGACACTGAAACATGAGTATATTGCATATTCAGATTTAGAGATTAAAATATTAAGATTGAGTAGTGAATAGATTGAAGTGAATGCAGGTTGTTCAGTTGGTGGTGCAAATATTTGTTTGACCCTATGATTACATTTGTTTAAATAATGAAGGCGTTTAGTTTGTATAATGAAATTTATTAGTTGCACAAAAATTTAAAGCTTTAATAAAAGGATTAGGAGTTTGGGTAGTAAAATTTAATTTTAAATTTTGTGTAATTGTAAACCTGTTTGGGCGTTTTCTTTGTAGCTTTTTTTTTGCTTTGTGCAAAGTGATGTTCACATGAAAGCGAAACCCAAATTTAACCCTTGTTTATGTAAAGTGATGGATTGTTAGCAAGACGTTGTATATATTTTTTGATTTGTTAATGAATTGACTTTTGTTTGTGAAGTTTAGGTAATGAAAATGTATTAATGTCATATAACGATGAACTTAAATTCTAAACAAAGCTTCTTTGTAGACAACATTAGTAGTTGATTTTGCGTACTTCCCTTCTTCGTCACAGCATAAAATCTTCAACCCTTTTCTGCTTTTGACCCTTGAAACTGCTACGTACAGTTGCCCGTGTGAAAAAACCGGCCGTTGTAGAAACAATCCAACTTGTGTTAAAGTTTGTCCTTGACTTTTGTTTATGGTCATTGCAAAACACAATGCAACCGGGAATTGTCTACGATTTAATTTAAACGGGATTTTATTATCAGAAGGACTTAACACCATCCTTGGGATTGCGCAAATTGTACCCACATTACCGCCTGATATAATCTTGGCTTCTATTATGTTTACTCCCATCCTCAGCACTTGAAGCCTTGTTCCGTTGCATAATCCCGCCGTTTGATCTATGTTTCTCATACACATAACTGGAGCTCCTATTTTAAATGTTATGGAATGGTGTGGAAGGCCTGGAATGCGAATGCTATTTAGGAACTCAGTTGTGTAAAGTGACTCGTTAAAGTTCGCGTCCATATCGATAATACCAATTGAGTCGTAGCTGTCGTACGTGTTTGATTGTCCTGGTAGTTTTTGTAGAATTCGATCGTTGATCATATCCACAAGCTCATGAGTTGGTGCGAGGATTGCTTTTTCTTGGAAGAATTTTGGTCTGTAGAGGTTTTGGACCAAATCTGGGTATGTTTGTTCGATAATTTGTGCGATATGGTCATCTGAATCTGGTATCAACATATCATCCGGGAATTCAACCGTCGCTTCTCCGTCGTTCTTTCCACCGACTGTACCGTTTCCTATGCTTAATATCCAATCCGCAAAGTCTTGTATTTCTTTTCTCTCAGAGTTAGTTGATCCTGTTCCAAGCCTGATGTTTATAGTCAGCCGCATGACTTTGCAATGTTGCCACAGATATGAAGCGTTGATCGATGCATGAACGACATCATATCGGCTGCCGTTTGTAACCACTGGCAATATTTGTCGGAAGTCTCCACCAAAGAGAACCACTTTACCTCCAAATACTTTTTCGGATTGTTCGAATGTGGATGTCCGACATATGTCTCTTAGTGTCCTATCGAATGCCTCATAACAGTGTCTGTGTGTCATAGGAGCCTCATCCCATACTATCAGTTTACACATTCTTAGCAATTCGGCTAGGTCACTGTCCGCTGGAATATGATATACTGAATCTTCCACAACTTTTATAGGGATTGCGAATCGAGAATGTGCGGTCCTTCCACCTTCTAACAAAAGTGATGCGATGCCACTTGATGCAACGTTAATGACTATTTCGCCTTTTGATCTTAATGCGGCGGATAATGTTTTGTATAGGTATGTTTTACCGGTCCCACCATATCCGTATACAAAGTACATTCCTCCTTTTCATTGTTAACAGCGTCCATTACTGTTCGGTATATGTCTTTTTGTTCGTGTGTCAATGTCTTGTAAAGCGTTCCGTGCTGTATTCTCAATTCGTCTTTGTTGTATTTAAGCTCATCATACACCAATCTGTTGTAGTTGCCCATTGTTAACATCTCGTTAGGGTATGGCATGTTTGGTATATTTTTTAAGCTTTTGTTGTTACAAAGTAGCATGTGCTCAATATATGTTAGACATATATTCTTTCTCTCAATGTCTGTAAGCTCCAAGTCTGCAAATGGAAACAAATGGGTTGGTTATGTAAATTTGGTTTATTTTAATTTTTTTATTAAATGTATTTCTGCATGTTACACAGTATATCAATTTACATTGAACTTAGAAGATAGGCAATCATTTCACCTATTTTTTTCTCAACATTATATTTTCTTTTAATTAATATATTGTTTTGTTTTATGTTTCTCATAAATTATTAATCTTCTACCTAACTTCTTCTCCCACCGATTTTGCGCCTATCAATCAAGGTTTTTTGCGTTTTTTTTTCGTTAGCCATTATAGTCAGTTATTTTTTTGTGTTTATACACTTGTACTGTTGTTGGTTTATTAGTATGTTTTAATTTCGCCATTGATTTGTTGTTTTACTTTTCCGGTTTGAATAGTGGTTGTTAGTTAATATTTTTTTGAAAATAAAAGATAATAAGTGGGGTATTATGTTTAAAAATTGTTTGTTATTTGATTGTTATATTTGATTGTTGTTTGGTTTTATATTTTAAAAACGCCTATTTTTGTAATGATTAAAATTGTACATGTGTTTGTTGTTGATGCTTATGTTTTGGTTTTATTGGGTGGAAAGTGTTTTATATAATAATGTATTGAATACAAATTGGTTGTTTTGTTTTGATGTTGTAGTATGTGGTTTGTGTTTGTAATTTAATTGTTGTTTGTTGAAGTATTGTTTTGTTTGCATCTGGTTTGTTATTTGGGAGTTTGAGGTTGTGTAGGTTTGTGTTTGTCACTTGTTTTGTGTAGATGATGTGATCATTGTTGGTTTAACATACTTTAGAAGCTTAAGTAGTTTGTTGTTTTACATGTTTAATTTTTAGTTTCACTTGTTATTTGATTTACTTTTGATAGAGTTGTTGTTAGGTAATTACGTGTATCAGTTATATGTTGTTGTCTTTAGATAATCATAATGGTGACAAGACACATTTTAATAAGTCATGTGTTAAATGTTGTGTATAAAGTTGATGTTAAAAATGGGGTGAAATTGAAAATACGGATTTTTTTTGACTTTGTTTCTTTATGATTAATTGTAAAGATTTGGTTGTTGTGAACTCATATTTACGTCTTGTAATTTTGTTTGTATGACGTTTTGTTATGTTGGTTTAACTTGTATGCTTTGAAATTGATAGGGAAATGGCCATTGAGTTTGTTACAATGCTGGATGTTTTTACTTTTCCTGATTGTCAGGTATTTATTGGTTTATTAGGACGTTTGGATTGATTATGGTATGCTATTTTATGTTCAATAATTTGATTAACATACGTGTTTTTCTGTTTTGTAGGTCCTTCCGTTTGTTTATAATTTTAAGGGGTTATAATGGTAGTGACCACGTTTATATTGTCAGCTCGGATGGTTATCGTTTCAGAGTGATGTTGAAGAAACCACGTTATGGACAATGGTACCTGTGTGGCGAAAAATGGAGGGAGTATTGCAACCGATACCTTGATGAGGAGGTTCAAGTTTTACACTTTGTGGAGGAAGGGAACGATTGCTTTTACGTGACTGGCTACTATAGCAACGGCAAAGAAGCTTATGGTTATGAAGGGCTGTTTGCTTCGTTTAATAGGTTTAAGATGACTGTGATGCCGTATCCGCACGTGCTTCAAGCTGTGTAGTTTAATGGTATTTGTTTGTTTTTAATTTTTTAAAACATAATGTTTTTGTATGTTGTTTTGTCTTAAAACTGTAGGATTTAGATTAACGTTTGTTTTCTTGGCCGTTTTCAGACAATCCCGGCTGAGCTCATGTTTGGATTAGGAGAGGAGGATGAAATAAGAGTTGCTGTAAATGGTGTTTCTTCTGTGTGTAATGTGCGACGTCAAACCGGAAGTAATGACTATCAGTTGGTTGCTGATTCATTTAACGCGATGATTGAAGCAATAGGACTTGAACCTGGAACATTATGTGTGCTGACCAAAAACAGGGGACGGAGATTCTGGTTTGATGCTTTCAGTGATGATGGAAGTATTATTACTGACCCTGTTTTCAAAGGAGCAGCAACGTTAAGAAGGTAGCAGCTTCAGTTGACGGGTGATGAAATGCGTAAGTTGAGTTGGTTATATATTTTTCTGGAAAATGTTTTTATACTTGTTTGCGTAATTTTTTTAGGATGTAGTGTTTCTAAATTATTTTTTTGTAGATGATGATAGGATGAAACATGTTTGCTACTGGCCGTTCCACATGGATCACTTTGGAGAAGGTCACATGAGCTTTTATAAGAGTTATGCACATATTCAAGCTAAAAGCAGATTGGTATGTGTGGTGTTTACTTTTTGATGCAATGTGTATGTTTTAAAATTTGTGGCATTTGTGTTTGTTTTAACTGTAATTTTGTGCAGGCCATTCCTGCGTCATTCCAAGTGAACAACCCTATGCACATCTACAACAGAACTTTGATCATACACCAAGAATACAGGGACGAATTCCGAGTACGTATGGAGTTTCACCCATAAAATCCTACTAGGACTAACCATGTAAATGTGTTTGGGAGGTGGAGTCTGTTAGCGGAGTCATGTCGGTTCCCGTACTCAAAGTTGATAAGGTTTAAGTATGTTGGAAATGGTTATACGGTGGATGCTCCAGAAGGTGAAAACCCTGAATATCCCATATTCCATATCTGCTGAAAAACAGAGTATTTGTTGTTGCTGTTAAGGGTGGAAGATGCACAAAGTGTTTTGCGTTTTGTTTGTTTCAAAGATGATGTCGTATGGTTTAGTTGTTTAAGTGTGTGCAGTTTATTTCAGAAAGGTGTAGATATGTGTTTCAATATTTGGTGATGTATTTATGTTTAAATAGTCTGTTTGGATGTATGTTGTTGTTTGTAGGTTGTGTAATATGTAACTATGGATGTGAATTAGGAAGACTATGTTTCTGGTTGTGTAAGATATTGTAATGTTATATTATTATGACGTGTTATTCTATTTTGTGTTTGTATCCTTTATTTTCTGTTTTAAATGAATTTTACACATTATTATACCCTGGACGGTGTGTTTTTAAAATGGTGAGAGCATCATATGTTTCGTTGTATATTTGAATGTGTAATGACATTATATTTTTTTATTATTTTGTTTGGGTTGCGTAGGTTTTATTGTAATTTTGTTATTCGAAAGTTGTTTGTTTATTGGTTGTTGTATTATGTACGTGTCACTTGAGTTGTGCATCGTTTTGTTTTGATGCGGCAGAGTTTGTTTTAGCGTATACCGTCTTCAGTTTTGGAGTTTCAGGTTTGTTTTCTTTCAGTGGTATATTTTAGTTTTCTGTGTCAGTATTGTGTATTTTTTAAATTCTATTTTTGACTTTTATTGTTTGCGTGCAGGGAATTGGAGCTAAAGGCCGTCTGTTTAGTTTGTTCTTCAGATGTCCGGGACGTATTCTCTGGTGGATGTGGTTGCATTTTTGTGTAAGTTTTTTTTTTTTTTTTTTTTTTTTCATATTTTTTATTGAATTAGTAGTTTAGTGTTTGCTATATGGTTTATTTACATTTGTATATGTTATCCATTTATACATTTTGTTGGTAAAAGACATAAGTACCTTTTCAGTGATGTGGGTGGTGATTGTTAAGTTTAATATGTGTTTGTTTTGATTATTTGTAAGTAGAAGATACTTGTTGTAGACATACCTGGGTCATTTCTTTTTTTACGCTCGATATATATAACGTCTTCTGCCATTTTTTCCCATGTTTTTTCGTAAACAATCTCTGGCCTAGACATGTTGTCCGTCATAAGTAGCATCACATAAAAAGACCACAAGTAGTTTCCTGTTCCCCAATTGCTGGCTTCCATCAAACCGTCTATATATTCTTTGTCATCTTCCAACAGACCGCGTGCTTGACAGGCCTCTTTATATGTTGGGTAAACCACACCATCGTACTCCTTAAAGTCCTTCCAATCTGTTGCTCCTCGAACCTTGTTTAGCAATACTCTTAAGTAGAACATTTCTCCGAAAGAAGGTGGCACATGATGTACGCGTCCAATACATGTGCCTTTTTGCCTTGGAAGCCAGATCCTTTCTTCTTGCTTCCATACATAATGTTCAGGAAACTCATGGTAAAGAAGTTTATGAGCTTTTGTGTTGGTTTTGTTTCGTTCCATCCAGGCAACAAACTTTGTTTCATTGACAGAAGCCTTTTCCAATGCAAAATCAATGCTTTATGTTGCCTCAAATATAACAAATTGTTCTCCTTCTAAGTGAAACGGTAATCTTTCTACAGGTGGGAACCTGTAGTGTATGTCAAACCCATAGATCCTCCAAGCTGCTTCGCACGCCGACAGATATCTACAGTCGTAATAATCTTTGATTTCATCGACATCTTCATCTTCAAGTGCCATTGTTGCTCTGTCCGGTCCCTTGTTAATATATTTGAATAGATATTTTATGGAACCAACTTGGTTGCACCACTCTACGTTTATATGTGATTGAAAACGCCTCAGTAAGCCTGGATTGTACGGTACAACATATCCGTTATGCAAATCAATTCCGCTCTTTTTTATTGTTGTACTGTCATTTCTTCTTTTATAAATTGCATATCCAGACTCATCAATGAATGTTTTATCATTAAACTCCTTTGGGAATTTTTTGGTGCATTTGTTCTTTACCGTGCACGGACAGGTCAGTCTATATGGACCACATGGACCGTGGATCATGTGTTCTGTAACAATTTTATAAAGTTCTGGATCTTCATTTTTGTCCGGAATTTCAGATGAAATAAACCGATCAATTTGTGCTGGATATTTTATTTTGTATTCTTCTTCCAGAAATAGCAAGATGTGAGCATGATGAAGTCCTCTCTTTTGAAATTCAATGGTGTACACAGCTGCGTGAATAACAGAATGTCAGTGATTGTTTTGAAATTGACTGTTGAAGAAAGCTGATAATGTAGCATTAATTACATTTTTTTGTTTTTAAAATAAAATTTTTAAATATAAAAACCTGCTTTCAGCCGACCGAAGTAATGTTTGTCTTTGAATTCTCTCATCATGGTGTCTAGCTTTTGCTTAAAAACACGTGTTATCACATCCGGCCTGTCTTCTGATTTCAATCCTTTTTCAGCAAGAAAGCGCTCAATCTCTGGCCAATTTGGGTTGCATGTGAATGTTATGAACAAATCCGGATATCCATAAACCTTGCAAATTGTCATTGCGTCTAGGAAATTCTGCATCATATATCTTGGGCTTCCTGTGAAAGATGATGGCAACACAACTTTTTTCCCCCTCAACTTAACTCCAGAGTTCTCATCTTCGGATAATTTTGCTAATTTGGAGTATGTTTCGCACCTTAGATCTTTTTGCTGGTTTTTGATGTATGACATCCTTTCAGATTCGACCATCGTGTATGCGTCTACAATAAACTGTTGACATAGCCTCCGTGCATTCAAAACCATTGAGAAAGTACCTGGTATTTCTTGCAATCGGTATGCAAAGTATTCCTTCATTGTAACTCTTGTTTTTTTATTTGTTGGTGTTCTGTCAGTGATACCAAAGTGGTAAATATCTGTTCGATAACCATCTTCAGCGTACGGAAACAACAATGGGTATTGCAGTGCAAGATATGATGGATGTAGCTCACTTATTCGTTTTAGTCCACCTTCTTTCATGTGCAAGATGATGTCTCTTTGATTTGTTGAAGAGTCAAAGTCTCCTACAATTAGTGCCGCCACCTCCGTAGATGTTGGAAGGTTGTAATTTCTTCCGTCACGCTCTCTAGTGCCAATAAGTCGTAATTTGAAGTTATTTTTTTCACTTGCTTTTTGAAAACGTTCTCCAGCCATGCGGAAATTACGCACTAATGGGTTAATTCCATCTAGCATGTCTCGTAAATCAACTGTTAGTTGGTGGTCGAGCATATGGTTGGTGGAGTTGTTTTCTTCGTATTTGCTGTAATGCACATTTAAATTAACCATTATATAATAACATTTTAGTTTATCGTTAAATTATTTTTTTTTATCAATATATATCAAATAATTGGATACAATAACATGTCAACTGATTGCTACATACCTGACACCGTTAATTCTATTTTGTATCTCATTTTCTGGATCATAAATATATTGTTGGGAAAACGTTGGCGGCTTTCCTTGCTTAGGTAACAAAGTACCTATTTGATGGTAATTTTGCCCTTGTATCCTATAGCAATATGGTCCTCGACCATCAGTGACTGACATGTCTTGTTTGGCGCCCATTGAGGTGAATGAGAACATTGCGTTATACCGCCGAATATTCTCAATGAATGTTGCGCTTTTTGGATGGTCACCGTTAAGAAGATCCATCAACAGCTTTGGTGGTGTCTGGACTTCCTCTCCTAATGTTATTTTTCCTCTGCTACAACACAGCGAATAGGAATCAGATGTTGAATGTGTGTTGCCAATCATACACTCAGCATGCCATAATAGTGCGCTACATGATGCACATCGGAAAGTTGCATCTCCGTGATCTATGTAATATGAGAATAAGAGATATTTTAAAAAATTTAATTAGTATTGTATATGTTTAAAGAATGTTACTATGTTTGTTGAAATTAAAAATAGAGTGTTAGTACCGTTTGAAATTCCAGCGAATGAATCTCTCTGTATGACACGTTCAGTATTTTTGTTTGTGTCACCCAACACTTGTTGATGAGATGTTTTCTGTCTTACAACTTTTGTTTTGTCTTTTAATCTTTGTGACTTGCGCTTTGACAAATATCTTACCGGTTGATCATCTTCTGCATACGTTGATGTTTGAATTGTTTCTGCGGATTGAATTTTTTTAAAATTTGTGTTTTTTGTTTAAAATTTTTATAATTGCTTGCGGAAACTATTACATAATATTCACCTGAGTGGGTTTTGTTTTTTGGTGGCCGTCCCCTTGGTCGACGTGTTGTAGTGACTTCTTCGTTTGTTGTACCTGCATTTGTTGATGAATATTATTAACAATATACAATATTCTTAAACTTTTTTGATGCCTATAAAAAATGGAATTTACTTACATGCTTTTGTTTTTTTCGTTGGAGGGGTGTGAATATTAACAGGAAGTATCTCATCGTTCCTACCTGACATAAGTACAATGAATTAATTTTTGAACATATATTTTTTGTGTAAATACATGGAATAATGAAATTGTGAATTTAATTATGTGTGTTTACTTACTTGAAGGAACAGAGTACGATGTCTGTTTGTTAAGCTTTCTCCCAGGTCTTTAAATTAGCAGTTCATTACTGTCATCTGTTATATTTGAGAATTTAGTTTCTGTAATTTGTGCTTTTTTGTAAACACACATATTTATTTTGCAATATCAGTGTACCTGGTTGGTTTCGATAAAATGATGATTGTAGCATTGAAACTGGTCAGTTTGTTATATGTTTAAATTTGAGTAATTGTTCCTCAGATTCACTTTCAGGTAACGATGATGAAGTAGAAGATGATTTATGCTTCTTTGTCTTTCTACCTGGTCTTTTAATTGTTATAGCATTTGGATTCTGAGAGGCACTTTCAGGTAACGATAATGAAGTAGAAGATGGTGCATCTTTGTTAGTATTTCTACATGGTCTTTGAATTGTTATATCATTACTGTGTCCTGTTATATGTTTAAAATTAGTCGGCCTGTTTTTTGCAGTTACGTAAGTGGATGTATTTAGTTTGCAGTATAACCGTACCTTGTCTGTTTGGATTCTCAGAGACACTTGCAGGTATCGATGATGAAGTAGAAGATGATATATGTTTGTTTGTCTTTCTACCTGGTGTTTGAATTCTTATATCATTACTGCGTCCTGCTATATGTTTAAAATTAGTTGAGGTGTTTTGTGCAGTTATGTAAGTGGATATTTTTAATATACAATATAAGCGTACCTTCTTTGTTTGGATTCACTGAGACAGTTGCCGCTAACGAAGATGAAGTAAAAGATGATGTATGTTTGGTTGACTTTCTACCTGGTCTTTGAATTGTTATATCATTACTGCGTCCTGTTATATGTTTAAAATTACTTGCTCTGTTTTCTGCAGTTACGTAAGAGGATGTATTTGGTTTACAATACACGCGTACCTTGTTTCTTTTGATTCTGTGGAGACGTTGGTGTTGATTGTGTTGCGGTAGATGTTTGTTTTGTTCCTGTTGGTTGATCCTCAGAGACATTTGTGCCTTCAGATAAACAATAACAATATGATGTATGTTTGTTAGTCTTTGTACATGATCTTCGAATTTCTTGATAATTAAACACAAATGTTATAAGTAAACAATTACTTATTGTATTTTTGACAGTTAGCAAAACTTATTATTATTTTTTTTTTAAATATCAGTGTACCTGGTTCTTGTGGATACGCTTGACGCCATCGTTGCGGTTTTGCTGATATCGTTGTATCTTTTGTTATTGCTACTTGTTCCTGAGACGTACCTGCAGGTTCATATTCCTCCATTCTTTTAGTTTTAAATGTAGCTCATATGCTGTAGAGAATTTTATTTGTGTGCCTGTTTATATTTAATGGATAAGTCATATTAATTTTGTATGATAATCTTATGTTAAATTTGTTTTTTAAAAAAAAACTGAATAATATAAGAATATAAAGTAACAAAATAATTACTTATAATAGATAATTATAATATTCAATCTATTCATTATCAAAATTGGATATATAATAATTATTCCTACTTTATATGAGTAAATAAAAATTTTGAATTAGCGTTTGTCATGGGAAAAACCAACAACATAAATTTCTTCTTGTGTAGGTTTTGAAATAAGTAAAAACATTAAACACATTGTGTTTTAGAATATCAAGTTTATTAACAAAGCTACTTAATCAAAAGTAATATCGTATAATATAGTGGTTTTTAAATTCCTTTTTGTTTCTGTGTTACTTTCAGTAATTTTGAAATCATTTATTCATAAACAAAAGTATTATACGTTTGCAAATAATTCGTTCAATGCAGGGTTACTGAAATAAAATGTAGTGAATATTTTTGTTGGTATTCGTTATTAAAAAAACAACAAAAACACATACATTTGCAGAATGGTATTTAGAATTTCAACTATGTAATTCTCCATAATATAAAGAATGAAAAACATGATTAGAAAAGTGAATTTTTATTATTAACCAAACATTATTTCTGTCAGTTGATCATTTTATCAAAAGATTCAACTTTAATTATTCTAAAACAAAAATCCTAAAGAAAAAAAAAACTTGTAGAATGTTGGTATGTAATCTTAAAAATCGTCATCGTTGTTGGAGTCATCAGTTGTTTCATAATCCATAAATGCGTCGTTTATGAAGCTGTCATCATAATCTCTACTGGATGCTGATGTGTTACTGTATGCATCCGAATCAACTTCCCAAGCTTCATCATCGAAATAGCTTTTATAGGCATGTTCACCATTAACCATTCCATCAACATCAACCATATCACCCCACAGGTCTTTGTTAATGTTTTCAATACATTCAAAGGATTCATTGTTGCCTTCATCTATTGCTGTGTATTTTGAGTCACCTGCAAATTAAACATATCATAAAACATCAGCATGATTATACGCTATATAGTTCCTGTTTAAGTTACAATTGTTCATTAGTTATTCAATTAAATGAAACCTGTCAAAGAATCTTCTTTGATATCTTCATCTAGGATAGTATATTTGGGTTTGTTGTTATCTAAATCATAGAAAGGCTCATCAAGATCATTGATGTTAACCCAAACACCATCTTCTTTATCGCTTTTGTTGGTAACGTATTCGTCATCTGTGTCTTCATCACATAGCATATACTTGCGGTTTTTCTCAACATCATAGCCTTCACTTCTTTTTGTACGCTTAAACTTGATTGGTTTTTCATCATCAGATTCCTAGTTTAAAAAAAAAATCGTACATGATTATTGATCAAATATATGTCTTTTGTATCTTAAAAAACTTAAATATGTTTGTGAAAAAAATACCATTGTGTCAGCAAATTTTGTAGTGCTAAAAAAGTTGTTTGTTTTTTTATGTGTCTTGATGTCATTATCAGCAAATTTCATGGCATTATTAACCTTGTTGCCATTATTTTGATTGCTGCTTTTTCTTGGTCTTTTTCCTAACGCTGGAGTAGGCTGCAAACATGTCGCAAATTAAAGTTCTGTGTAATTATAAAATTTGGTGAATAACTTACAGAGCATACTCTTTCTACATCTTCATCATCTGATAAAACAATTGTGTTTCTGTGCAGCTTGGATAAATCATTAGCTGCAGGCTGCAATTGTTTAAAATTTTTTCAGTATTATAAAATACCATTGTGTCAGCAAATTTTGTCGTGCTAACATGTCACAAATTAAAGTTCTGTGTAATTATAAAATTTGGTGAATAACTTACAGAGCATACTCTTTCTACATCTTCATCATCTGATAAAACAATTGTGTTTCTGTCCAACTTGGATAAATCAGTAGTTGCAGGCTGCAATTGTTTAAATTTTTTTCAGTATTATTGTTTAAGGTATTCCGTAAGATACATCTAAAATTTGTTAATCATACCTCATCATCATCTGATATAAGTATTACAGAGTTGTCGTCGTCTTGAACATGGAAAGACGTAACCTCTGCCTGTGATATTTTAAAAGATACGTCAATTTTGTTTTCATTATTATGTTTTAAAAGATACAACTTTAAATTATAAACGTTACCTCCTCATCATCTGAGATGACAATATGTGAGATGTTCTGGTTGTTATTGTGGGAAGATGTTGCAGGGTTATGTGTTGAATTTCCACTTGCCATTGTATGTTTTTCCAGAGCTCAGCTATTCAATATTTAGGTTTTCAAGTGTAATCTTAGGCTTTATTTATAGGCTGTTAAGATAAACTATACTTAGTAACCAATTTGTTTCCTAATATAGTTGCTGTAAAATTAAAGATTATCTTAATATTCTGTGTATATATTAGGCATGAAGATAAACATTATATACATATATAAATAAATATATATATTTTTTTGTATATTATTTTCGTTTTTATTAATATTATTTAAATATATTTATAATATTTTTTTTTATTGTATACTTATTTGCAACAGTTATATATGTAGTGTTTTGATTCAAATTTGACATTCGTGGTTGCACGCTTTGCTTAGTTAGATTACATTGTTTTTTGTAAGTGGGAGTGCTGTTGATAATGGACAACTTTGTTTCATTTGTTTTATCTATAAATTAATGCTTTAGGATTTGTGAATGTATGTGTCTTTTTATTTGTTCCTAACAGAATTTTAAAAACATGCCAGACTTTCAGTGCCTTGCTGAACTTGGATTGGCATGTCATAGCCAAGTTTTAACAGATCAAATTGTTTGGTTCTTTCAAAGGGAGGTTCTAGCTGTACGTGAATGGGAAAGCATGTTGCGTGGCGGTTCTTTAGAAATTGAAACGCGTGTTGCATATTTAGAAAACCTTATTCAAGAGGTTTTGCAGCAACGTGATAGCTTGGTTGTTCGTGATTCAGTAAGATTTTTGAGAAATGTTTAAAATCACTTACGTTGTAATCAATCTGCATTTCAGTGTTTGTTACGTGAAGCCCATGTTGCACTACGTGATAATGTTGGGTATATCAACAATATTTGCTCTTTCTAATTTTTGTTTATGTGTATTTTTTGGATGTCGTAATTATTGTATTTGTTGTTCAATTGACTGTTGTTATTGTTATTCTCCTTGTTATATGTCGCAACTCTGTTGTATTTTTATCCCTTTAATAAAACTTACTTTTTGTTGTTGTTATCATTTGTCTATACAATCATCAACAATTACCATACATGTAACATCATCATAATCATGTAATATGTGTAATTATTAAAATTTTTTACACCAAAACAATTTTGCAACAATTAGGAAAAACGGACTTACCGAAACGTTGATAAATTAAGGGTTCAACCCAACATATTGACGTTGGGTTTTTTCCCGTTTACTAATGCAACATTTACTAATGTAATTTTTATTTTTTGCTTTAACCTTATTTTGGTTATAAGTTGAATACAACTTAATGGAAGTTGTGATTTGAAAAAGTAGAATTATTCAAATAAAATTAGTAAACAAAATTATTCTTATATTACGTATACACAGTTTTTAAAAGTAATTTTCATACTTATGACCGATATTTGAATCAACTTTAATGTTTTTATCCACACGGTTTTTAAATTTAAATTTCATAATAATGACCGATATTTTAATAAAATTGCATTTTATTTGCATATATTGTGTTTGATTTGCTATAAATTTTTAGTTTTAATCATATGACAAAGTAGTTTTCCAATATAATGTAAAGTCAATTGCAATTTAAGAAACATACATGTTTGGTATAATATGTGAACTTTTTAAATAATTTTGTATTTGTTAATAAAATATTAAAAACCTACCATTAAATTATATTTTGGATACATATAGCTAAATAAACAAATGTTTCCTACAAATTTTAAAAACAAATATGCTTTCTACAAATACACTATATTCACACATATATGCTTTTATTTTATTTATGTTTCCTACAATATATATATGTTTTAATGTATTTTTAAATTATAAAAAAATATACTTTGTTAGGTATAAAAAATTATTTGTCATGTTTTATTAAATATTTTTCAACTACTTAAAACACATTAAAAACCACATACATAAACATAAGCACACTTTCATTCAGAGAATCTGGCTTAACAATTTCAATCATGAATGACGAAAGGTAAATGTTACAACAAATGAATATTGTAGATTGCATTACATTGTTAGTGTGTATGTTATATGAAGTTGTAGATGTTGATTGTTATTTAAAACTTACACAAATTAAAATAAATTAGTTTTTAAGTAGAGAATCAAAGATAAAAAGTTGATTTTGATCTTTATATACGCATATGTTTATAGTTAGGAAGTTGCATGTTGCTTAATAGTTGGTTTAATAAAACGCCCAAATATAATTTAGGGTTAAGATTATGTTATTTACTGAATCAAGATGTTAATATCTTTTTAAAATACAGTAATTTCTGATTGTATAATCAATAATATAGCCAACTTTCTTACTTCATACTTACCTATAATTATATGTAGGATAATGGCTATGGAATTTATTGTTCGTATTAATCGGCAAGGATTTCCTGCAAAACAGGTTCTTATCTAAAATAATACATGATATCAGTAAAATTTAATGTGTTTGTTTAACCCTTTAAAAACATGTTTTATGTTTGTTTACAGTATCTTCCAGATGTGTTTAGTGAAAAATGTTACACTGGTAACAATCATGTTTACTTGACAAGTAGAGAGAGAATCAGGGTTAAAGTTGAAATACTCAAAGTTCGTGGTAACAAATACGAATTGACCGGATATAGATGGTCCCAGTTCTGTTTTGCATTCATACCAACTGATGCTGAGACATTACACTTTGTGCAAGAAGGGGACGATTCGTATTATGTGACCAGCTACGATGCAAATGGATATGAAACAGGTGGTTATGAAACAATAGTTGGACGGCCTAGCAGGTATTTGAGTAGGATTGTCCCTCAACATAACATGCTTCAGGTATCTTTATCCTTCCTACGTACATTTTGTTTTCCAAATTTGTATAATTAAACAGAATTATTCAATTTATACAAAACTACAGATACTTCCAGTTGATTTCCTACCGGGTTTAAAGAAAAAGGACCACATCAAAATTATTGTTAACAAACGTAAGTACAACGTTGTTGTCAGACGTCAAAAAGATAAGCAAAACAAAGGTTGTTATCAATATATTATGTCTGAGGTTGGTTGGAAAAATATTGTTGAAAGATTCAATCTTAGAGTAGGCGATTATGTAGTCTTCATGAGGGAGAGGAACAACTACTTACGTTTACAGGCCTTTAATATGCTTGGTCGTCCAATAACTGATTGTCATTTTCTTGGAGCAACAAAACTGAGAAAACACCAACCCAACCTTGATTTTTGGGAACATGGTATGACATGTTAAACCTTCTAATACTTTAAAGACTAAATGTAATGATATATCATATATGTTTAAATTTGTTTATTGTTGTGTGTCATTACAGCTGATGATAGAATGAGGCATCAATGTTTTTGGGATAAACACATGGACCACTTTGGTGAAAAAACACATTCTTTTTATGTGGCTTATGAAGATACCATAGACAGACAACGACTTGTAAGTACTTATACCTGATTTTTAATTTATTATGATGTCAAACTTAATAACATATTAATCTAATTTTTACACTTAATTACAGTGCATACCAGCTGATTTCCTTGAGAAACATCCAATGCATACTTATAAAAAGTGTTTCATAAGACACAAAGACATAGTTTATAAGATGCGTATAAAAATGGTACTTCACTTAGAAAATCCTGAGCGAACAAACCATGTAAACATCTTTGGGGAATGGAAGAAGTTTGCTCAAGTTTGCAAATTCAAGAAGCACAAAATGCTAAGGTTCAAGTACATGTTAAATCTGGAGGAGTTGAATGGTCCTGACACATGTGTGTTTCCTGTGTTTCATGTATGTTAGAAAACAATTTGCAGGAATACTTAGGTTATCTTTTGGGCAAAACAAATGCTTTTACTCTTTTGTAATTTGGTACATTCAAGCAAGTGTTTAATCTTCTACTTTGTTCATATGTATTCTTAAGTAAGAGTATGCTTTCAGTTGTAAAATATTATATGTAAGATGATATATATTTTATGTGGCAACCATCAAATTTAGCCATGATTTGTTTTTACGCTCGACCTTTATTTAAAGGGTTAACCATTTTCTGATTTTTAAATAATGTTTGATAATTTTAGTAGTCAAATATGATACGCATGCACAGTTTAAGAATTATTTTGTTAATTGATGATACGTGTTCATGTTAAGTCCAATCAGTAAACCATCCACACATTGTCCAGATAAAAGACAGGTGACCCAACTATATCATTGCTTTTCTCCATTACATATGTATCAACAAAATTATTAAACAACAAACAAACACAGCTTTTCCAACTAAAACACAAGTGAGTCAGCCATGTCATTGCTTTTATACACCATATAAAAAAACACACATTTGCAAAATTGCTGGAGCACAAACGACCGTAAATTTTATTCATATTCGACATAAGTTACAAACATACCACCAAAGATTAAAAACACCCTGTTAATCTAGCACATAACACCATACCATTAAAAATAGAGGCGATGAAACAAACCATCACAGACACACATAGGATGCTATCCTAATCATACAATTCCATTGTAAACACATGACGTCTTTTCTCAATGCGCGATTCCCTGGCCAGATCAAGAACCTGAATCAGTGCAGCAAGAATCTGATGGTCCCTGTCCTGCGCCTCCTCCAGACATTCAACAGCGTCACTCGCAGCATCATCGTGGCCACTCTACCAGCGTCCCTCCTGCAACAACTCAGTCCTGTTCTCAAGTCGACGGCGAACATCATCACATTTCTCACCAAGCAACATGATGAACCCCTCATTTTCACCTTGATCCTGTAAAAACAGGAACTTAAAAACATTGTGGACTTCATTGGAGCCACATAATTGCAAGGTTGCATATATATTAAAAATTTTGAAGAACCATAAACATAATAAAAAATACTTAATACTTGTCAAATAATAAATTAAAACAAACTCAAATATGTAAACTTAAAATCAAATTCAAATATATCGAATAATAACCTAAATAATAATATGTTTGCAAAAAACAAAAACTAAAACAATAGATTGTTTATCAATAAGAATAAAATAGATAGGATAAATAAGATGCATTGCATGCTCTATGCATCATTGTCTTCTATATCATATGTTTGCATCTTTTTTTTTGCTTGAACATCTTCCTCATCAACACAATCATTGTCTGTTAACTCTTCTATTCCACGATTTCTTTTTTTCAAAACACCAACTGGATCAATCATACTAACAACAACTTCTTCACCTACAACACTGCTTGCATTCTTTGCAGATTTAGGAGTGTTTATTTCAACATTCTGCAATGTACAACAATTACTAAGTCAGTTTGAATTTTTTAGTATGAAAAAAACAATTGAAAAGTGTATTTAATTAATAATGTATAATACCTCTTCCATATCAGTTGTTGATTTTGTATTCAAATTCTCAGCAATTTTTAAATGATTTTCTGCATTCTTTCCAATGCCTTCTAAATCACTTAAATCATATGAACCATCTTCAATATCAACATGAGGAGTATCCAAATCTTCTTCACCAATAAAAGATTCTTCAATATCATGTTCATTATCATCTGAGACATTGTCAGAATTCAAACAATAATCTTCTTTTTCAGAATCAGCTTCATCATTGTCAGAATCGTCTTCAGCATTGACAAACTCATCTACATTATCATCTAAATCACCATCATTATTGTGTAACACATCATTTGCATTGTCTGAAAATTCTTTCATATTGTATTCATCATCTTCTATATCCTGTCATGTGTTACAATTCCAATTTATATTTAAAACTATTATATACAATTTAACTTTATAATAAAGACTGGAAAATCACCAAGTAATTTAAAATGTTAATATACATACCTCTTCATCTAGGAAACCGTTTTTGAAATACATGATCGTGTCAACATCATCAGTTACCTTTTCAGTTCGATAGATATGACTGTTGTTGCTGTGGTTAAATTCAGAATACTTAATTTTAAATAGATATTGTTTGCCAATAATCTGGTTAATTTCATCTGGGAAGTATTCTTCAGGGTCCATTCCATGCTTGTCCATAATTTGCCACGCAGACAAATTAATCATCTTGTTTACATTGTTATCAAATAAAACAACCTGTGCAGTTCCACTATCATCAACAATACGCACAATGATCTTGAACCTAAAACAAACAAATCATAATGTTTTATTATTTCAATAATTAATCATAATAATTTTATATATTCAAATAATAATTAAAACACAATGTTATTAATACCTCGATGCAACAGCATAGGTTTCACCGTGTTTCTTACAGAACCACAGTTGCTTCTTGTTTCGATTATTCATTCCACCTTTTGAAGAAACTGCTGTTACTCTTGTGTTACATTCTTTACACGCTGTATACGTCCAACCATTTTCATATTGGATGCTATGCACAGTAGCAAAAACAACACAACATGTATCCTGTATTTTCCATAGTTTTATTTATCATAAGCAAATACTATATTATGACACATGTTTTATGCTTTTTCATAATTAAATAAATGACATAAAATACTATTGTCTTACCGGTTCAATACTTCGGATCATACCAACAAAACTCTTTAAACAACCATGCATAAATTCTGCTGGTGTAACAACAACTTTCTCTTGATTGTGCAACTGGATCTTGAATTCATTTGCATTATATCCTTCTTGTGATTCGTACCTTGTATGTTTCAAAAATATATTACATACACACTTAAAGATAAATTCATATTTATATGACAACAGAAATAGTATAGTTATTGTCAAAACCTTTTCCGGAATAACAATAACGGCGGAATCTTCCTGTTAATAAAAATCCTACTTCCAAATAACGCATTATGCACAGCTGCTTTGTCTGATTTTGTACAAACAACATAAAAAGAAAAAAAACAAACAAAAAAAATATTATATTAACAAAAACAATACTACTTTACTGTCTTGGAAAATATTTGTAAATAAATTCAAAAACAACTTACTGTCCCAATATTTGACCTTCTCAAGCATCAAAAGAATGTCTATATGACCAATTTCTTCCAATCTGTTTTCATAATCATTCCACATTAACGCCCAGTTATCCCAAAAAGTGCACTCAAGTTTGTAGGATCTGCATAATATCATATAAATAAATACATTTAGATTGTAATATTGTATAGAATATAGATATTATATTAAAGTTTTCATTTACTCAGCATCTTCAATAACAATTGTTCTGCGGATTTTTGGACCACCATGGTTGTTCACACCTACGATTTTCCCAATAGCAACCACTGTTCCAATCACATCTGTTCAATAACAAAGGTTAATGTTTTTGTATTTACAATAGTAAATACAAATATCTATTATAAGTAGGTGTCAATGAAATACATACCAACACAATCATGATCATGATACTCATTCACAGGGTCTAATATCTGGGAAAATGGCTCATATATAAAACCAATGGCATTATCATTTATTTGCTCAACACGTGTAACATTAGTCCCTTTGAAAAAAGATATTTTCCATCTGTTTGGTAACAATGGTAACCTTCCACCATTTTCCGCAACACCAAAGTTAGATAATATATAGCATTGCCCTTCTTGAAGCAGAGGCTCAAATTTAAACATTAATTCTTTTTTGATGTAAATCTGGATTCGATTGTCCTGGATATACATTGTTAAAAATTAGTCGTCATTTATATTAATTTCATTAAATATACAAAAAACCAAAAATAAAAGACTTACCTCTAGATCTTGGAAAACACAGTCCAAACTATATGGATCATGTTCTTCATTTAATTTGTGAGAATGCCAAATAGAAATACATCTTCCTTTGATTGCCATATTTGTAGCCATAGGATTAACGTTTCTTATTGGAATTATGATTCGATCCTTCAGTCTTTCATCTATATATTTGTAAAGATTAAAAATATAGCAAACAAAATTTAAACAACAATGTAAATTATACTAAAATATAAGAATATACCTGATGAACCACTTCCAATGGAGGAAGTATGCATTCCATTACCCTTTTTAGAATAAGATTCACCTGTTATGAAACAATAATATCATAAACACTTCTTTACTACCTGTAGCTTATGCATCCTTTAAAGTCTGATTGATTTATATACCTGCTGAAGAACTTCCATTGGAGAAACTATGCATTCCATTGCCTTTTTTAGAATGAGATTTACCTGTTGCAAAACATTGTTATATATAAAATGCAATTACAAAATAACTTATATTTCAAAATTAGTAAAACACAAACCATAAGACGAATTTCCAAACGACGTAGAATGTACACTATAACCTTCTTTTGTTTGATGTCTGCCTGACAAACTATTATTGAATCCAGACTTAGGTGTCTTTGAGTAGACTTCTTGATAACCAAATTTGGAATTTCTTGACTTCAAATAAGCAGCACTTCTAGGATCTTTTTGCTGATTCCTAATGTATTCCATCCTTTTAAAGTTCACAGTATTGTAATCAACTGACCCTTTTTTACCAACTGATACATATATACAATATATAAGTACCAACTCATTCATAATATAGTATATGTTTATATTTAAAAAAATATTGTACCTTTTTCTGATCTTCCACAATCAACAATGTTAGATATACACTTATTACCAGGTGTGTCATTTTGTGAGATATCATAAGATGTCTGAGACTTTAAACCTGGCAGTTGCTTTCCAAAATTTTTGCCAATTGCAGGTTTAACTAAGACAAATAACTCAAAATCAAACACTTATATTATCAAATTTTAAAAACAATGCACAATATAAAAACTCAAATCAGGTTTACCCTTTGATGCCATTGAAACAGTCTGCACATGAGTTCCAGATCTTTTTCCGGGTGTGTCACTTTCAAATAACGACATATCACAAACACTCTTATCACCTAATGGTGCAGCAACTGTTCAACAAACGTACCAAAATTTCAACAAACGTACGAAAATTGTGTTTGGTTTTCAATTCAATTGTAACAACATCAAAAATATATACACTATAAAACATTAATATTAACTACCTGTAGAAGGATCTCTAATTGTGCTTGTCTCATTTGTATCCTTAATCTTATCTGTGTTATTTCAGAATAAAAGGTTATAAACATGTATGCAAAAACATCAAACACATAAACGTGAAACACTAATAAAACCCTATAAACATGTATGCAGATAAACACAAAAGCTTCAATTATACCTAACTATATAAACCTTATAAACATGTATGCACTATGTAAACATGGATAATGCAAAAACATCAAACATAATAACTTCTTTAATACCTGCAGCTTCTGGAACAACATTATTGTCTTTACTTCCTGTTTTCTTGTTAAGATCCAAACAATTTGTTCCTGTAAATTCATTAATTAAAAAAAAAAAACAAAACAACATGAAATCTACCATTCATGCAACATGCAACAATAATATCATAGTAACTTCTATATTACCTGCATCTTGTGCATCAATTCTAATGACATTGATTTGTCTCTTCTTGTTAAAATCAGAATTACTTGTTCCTATTAAACCATAAGGCAAATAAAAAACCAAAATAAAAACATGAAGAGAAGAATAAACCATATAATACTTGTAGTTGATAAAGGTTTTAAATTAAAGAACATGTTACAAATTATAAAAAACTCAAACTGTTACCTAATGAAGTTTTTGTAGCCACTTTCTTACCAACACGTTTTTTTGATCCATGAACATTCATTCCTTCAAATACATAATATACAAACAAAACAATCATATTCTATTTTTAAAAATCAAATTTCTAACTAATAAACAACCTGAATGTTCAACAATCATTGACTTACCTTCTTCGGATTTTTCAGAATTGTTATTGTGCTTGGCAGTTGAAAGCCTCTTTGAGAACCTCTTGGACTCCATATTCGACATTCAAGATTTAAGAATACAGAATATGTAATTGTGTAAACCAATGTAAATAATGGTCTATATATAGTGTCAAATTAGGTTAAAAAAAACAAAAAAAAACTTAAGATAACAATGATTTCATACCAAACTTATCATAATCTTATTTTAAGTAAATATCAAAACACAAACACAATCCTAAAACAATATATATTCCTAAATATTTTATTAAATCCGAAATTTATAGAGGTAATTATATATTATAGAATGTAACATAATAATCAAAATAACTTGTAGCCTAATTGGTAAACACATAAGTTATTAATGCTACTCTTCAAAACAACCCAAGTTCAAATCTTACTAATGACATTTTTTATAAAAACGAATTTTTAAAAAAAAAAATAATAAAAATTAATAAAAATTATATATTTAAACCGAAATTATTAGTTATATTAATGATTGGATTATTAAATTGCTTAGTTGGACATAAAATGTCTAGGTGGCATTAAAATGATTATGTGGCATTGAGGTGGCATTGAGGTGGAATTAATGCCAAATGCCTCCTGTTATATATAATATAGAGATGTATAGTTTTTTAAATAAAGGAACTTTAAAATGCACCTTTAACCTATCAAATACTATAAAAATTATCTTTAAGTTTTATAAAACTACATGGGCAAAAAATGTACAACTATGTAAAAGCTTATATATAATATTTTTTTATATAACAAAGTTTATTTACCAAATATTTGACAAATATCTCGCAATTTTGTTAAGAAAAAATATACGACCAGTAAGGCCTCCACATTACAAACAAAACGAATCGAATATTGATATACTTTTGACATACGTGCGATTTTATAAAACATGTTGAAGTTTAGATTATATTTCTTATAGAAAAAATTGTTACTGCTAGAGGTGGCAAAATGGTTGGGTTGGGTTGGGTTGGGTCTTGGGTCTTAGATGGGTATGGGTCTATATGGGTATGGGTCTAGATGGGTCACTTGGAAGGATGGGTCTAGATGGGTATGGGTATAAATGGGTAAGAGTCGGGTCGGGTCGGGTTTTTTTGGGTTTTGCTAGTTTTTTTCTGTTTCATCATAGAACATAATAACTAATTATTGTAAACAAAGACAAAAAGTATTCAATATCAATTTTTTTACGTTTTCGTCAGTTTTTATACGTTTTCGTCCGTTTTTATGTTTTAGCCCGTTTTTTCACGTTTTCGTTCGCTTGTTTACGTTTTTGTCCGTTTTTACACGTTTTCGTATGCTTTTTACGCCTTTGTCCGTTTTTACACGTTTTTGTCCTTTTTTTACGTTTTTGTCCGTTTGGTTACGTTTTTGCCCTTTTCCACACGTTTTTGTCCCTTTTTTACGTTTTCGCCTGTTTTTTCACGTTTTCGTCTGTTTTTTACGTATTTTTCCGTTTTTACACGTTTTCGTATGTTTTCTTACGTTTTCGCCCGTTTTCACACGTTTTCGTCCGCTTTTTTACGTTTTGTCCGTTTTCACACGTTTTTGTCCCTTTTTTTACGTTGTTATCCGTTTTTTCACGTTTTCGTTTGTTTTGTTAAGTTTTTGCCCGTTTTCACACGTTTTTGTCTCTTTTTTTACGTTTTCGCCCGTTTTTCACGTTTTCGTCCGCTTTTTTACGTTTTTGTCCATTTTTAAACGTTTTCATCTGTTTTTTTACGTTTTCGCCCGTTTTTTCACGTTTTCGTCCTCTTTTTTACGTTTTTGTCCGTTTTTACACGTTTTCGTCCCTTTTTTTACGTTTTTACACTTTTCCGTCCATTTTTTTACGTTATCGTATGTGTTTTACGTTTTCGTCAGTTTTTATACGTTTCGTCCGCTTTTTTATGTTTTTGTCTGTTTTTACACGTTTTTCGTCTGTTTTTTTTACGTTTTCGTCCGTTTTTTAACGTTCTTGTATGTTTTTGCATGTTTTCTTCAGGGTTTTTTTTAACTTTTTTGACCGTTTTACACGTTTTTTTGTTTTTATCCTTTTTTACACGTTTTCGTCCGTTTTTTACGTTTTCGTGACGAAAACATATAAAAACAGAGGAAAACGTAAAAAACCGACGAAAACGTATTAAAACGGATGAAAACGTAAAAAAATGGATGAAACCATGTAAAAACGGACAAAAACGTAAAAAAAACTGGATGAAAACGTGTAAAAACGGATAAAACAACAAAATACGTCTAAAAACGGATGAAAAATGTGTAAAAACGGATAAAACCTGACGAAAACGTGTAAAAACGGACAAAAACGTAAAAAACCTGACGAAAACGTGCAAAAACGGACAAAACATAAAAAAGAGTTAAAAGACGGGCGAAAACGTAAAAAAAAAACGAAAACGAGTAAAAACGGAGAAAAACGTAAAAAAGCGGACGAAAACGTGTGAAAAGAGGAAAAAACGTAACAAAACAGACGAAAACGTGTAAAAATGGACATAAACGTAAAAAAACGGACAAAAACGTAAAAAAGCGGACGAAAACGTGTAAAAACGTAAAAAAGGGGACAAAAACGTGTAAAAAACGGACAAAAAACATATAAAAACGGACGAAAACGTGTAAAAACGTAAAAAACAGACGAAAACGTGTAAAAAGTGAGGAAAACGTAAAAAACCGGTTGAAAATGTGTAAAACGGACAAAAACGTAAAATAAACCTGACGAAAACGTTCAAAAACGTAAAAATTGTCAAAAAACGGACGAAAACGTAAAAAAACAGACGAAAACGTGTGAAAACGGACAAAATCGTAAAAAAACAGACGGAAACGTGAAAAAACGGGCGAAAACGTAAAAAAACAGACAAAAACGTAACAAAACGGACGAAAACGTGTAAAAACGGATAAAAACGTAAAAAATAGGACGAAAACGTAAAAAAACGGACGAAAACGTGTAAAAACTGACGAAAACGTAAAAAATCGGACGAAAACGTGTAAAAACGGACAAAATCGTAAAAAAACAGACAAAAACGTGAAAAACAGGCGAAAACGTAAAAAAATAGACGAAAACGGACAAAAACGCAAGAAAACAGACGAAAACGTGTATAATGGACAAAAACGTAAAAACAGACGAAAACGTTTAAAAACGGACAAAAACCGTTAAAAAACGGAAAAAACGTATAAAAACGGACGAAAATGATAAAATTAGACTGTGAGTGATTTTTATAATTTTAGTTAACAATCAACTTAAACCATGTAAATATTGTACTAGACCCATGTGGGTATATTATTAGACCCAATTAGACCCATCAATATTAATTAATTAAAATAAACTATACCCAACTAGACCCATCTATTAAAATAAACTAAACCTATTTAGACTCATCTCATTAAAAAAATTTACCCAGACCCAAATTTAACCATCGGGTCTTAAATTGCCACCTCTAGTTACTGCTTACCATTTAAAAAGACTTGATAAAAAAGATGATATAGACAAATGTAAAATATTATTATTTTTCTTAAAGAAAATGCAAAAGCCCCAAATACATAAGCCCAATTAAAAATAAAGGATAACTCATGCAACATATGAAGACTCGAAACACAAAAAAAAATCGCTATGAGTTTTCCACAACAACATAGATAAAAAAAATGACATACATGCCCCCGCAGCAATGCGTAAATGCACCCTGACTCGTTTGAACTAAAAATTATTACATGTGACATTAAGAAATAATATAAGTTAATAATATAAGTTATTTAATTAAATTATTAAGCATACAAATAATAGAAATATGCCGCAAATTGATGTGGACTTGATTTGGCTTTCGATCAAACAATGGGCTTCCGATATGCTTTAAGACATGTGCGATTTTGAATAAAACGAGCATGGCGCCGGCCGGACGCGTTGCGGCCTGTCGTTTTTTTTCATTGTATTTGTTTTTTTTATGTTTTTATCAAATGTATTTTAAAATTAATGTACGATTTTGTCTAGTATCAATTTTTATAGCCGTGTTGCTTTTGAGCGGGAGATTCAATTTAGTAACCAAAATGTATTTAATTTATATCACTACCAAGGCATACAAAATCTCATTAGATCTTGCATTATTATATCACTACAAAGGCATACACAATCTCATTAGATATTATGTTAAACGATCTTAAAGAATATATGGTGTAATTATGCACTGCCTCTTAGTTAATGGACCGACTTGCTATAAACTTGATGGACAAACCATGAACGCGAGTTGATCAAACTGGGATTTGATATTTGGATTTGGCTCGAGTACATTAGCTCGATTATGTAGGGTCTTGTGTCAGCTAATTTCCATTGGTGAAACTTATCCCACCATAATCAACCTTGAGCGTCAATGGTGCCATTATTACCTTTAACAACAAAAAACAATGTCATAACAAATTAATATCGAGTACTATAGCAATAGCAACAGAATGATCCAATATTTATCATGTAAATTGCATTTTACTTGATACAGTTATTTGGATTTCGTATGTAACATTTTAAAGTTGTGATGGAAAATATACCTGTAATAACAACCTCAGTAACGTGTGATCCACCTATCAGACTACTAAATTTTCCTCAAGGTCCATCTCTTCCATGAGCATAAGAAGGAAATGGTTCTATGCACGGATACTCTATCTCATCCTTCTGAAAAAAAATATAATAAACCATATCTGATTAAATATCTTCTTATAGCATTATGACATATGGCGTAGCTTATAAGAAATTTTATTTACACGGGTAGACCTGGAAGAGTTGTTAAATATGGAATCATGGATCGGTTTTGAAACGATAGAAATTAAGGCTGAAGTAGTGAAGTTGAAATAGCCACTGCTGCAACATGTATTCTCTTGCGCCGAATAGGATAAACAAATTGTTAAATATAGGCAGAAATCGTTATAGTTACGTACAATGAAAGAAAGACCAAACCTGCGTAATATCTTCCGGTTAGATTCTTTAAAGCTTTTGCAACATATTCTTTTGGCCAAGACACGGACAACTGGTATTCGCTCAATGGATAAAAAACACCCACATGTTGAATTTCACCATCAGTTTATTAGTATAAAGTATTTGAAAGTAGCAATACAATTTAAAAGGATATTATAGTGTAGATTATGATGGCGTGTATAGATCGAGTAGATCATGTGAAGATTGGGTAGATCATTTAGATCGGGGAGATCGTGTGTAGATCAGGTAGATCGAGTGTAGATCATGTGGATCTTGTAGCTTGTGTGATTTGTGAGGATCGGGTAGATCGTGAGTGAGTTTGATACTAGCTAGATTAGTACTCGACATCTAGCTTAGTGTCGAAAAATAATGTAAGAGACGCGGTTTATGTGTTTAGGCCTTAAAACACAAGGTTTTTTATGTTGGGCCATAAAACATAACGGGTTTTGTTGTACCTGAAGGAAAACTTGATATCTAGCTTAGTGTTGGGAAATATTGTAAGCAACGTTGTATGGTTTTCTCCACCGAGAAGGGAGTTTGTTGACTAGGGAAGTAACTCTCGAGTTGGGTACTCGGGGAGTGGAGTAGGGCGAAGAGGAGCTTCGTGACCAAACCACTATAAGTCTTCGTGTCCGGTTTGAATTTTCTTTACTTATCTATTTACCTTTTATCTTTGCATTTACCGTTTTATATTTTCATTGCATTTATGTTTGTGTGGCTTATTGCTTATAATGTGTGGTATTTATGTGTGTTTATGTTTTTGTTATGGTAATATGCTTCACTTATAGAATTCCACTATCACTAGTTGTCACAAGAACTGTGAAGTGGGCTGATATTTATAGGGAGAAAAAATATGACCGTTACAGTAGGACGGTACCACTAACTACCCGACGGTAACACTAAATTTAGTGGCACCGCCTCAGACAAGGACGTTTCAAATTTGGTTTTCAGTGGTAAAAGTTTATTTAGGGAAGTTTGGAGTTTTTTTTTTTTTTTTTTTTTTTTTTTTTTTTTTGGGGGGGGGGGGGGGGATATCTGTTGAATTTTTAAACTTATTTTTCCAATCAAAACATTTATTTATTACTAAAAAATAATTTGTAAAATGTATTTTTGAAAAAATGTTTTGTCACATTAAGAATGTGAAGTTTGAAACATAAATTCACTTCTTTGATCATTTGTCAAGTTGTAAATTTGTTTGTTCATACCTAGAGTGATACATGTAGAAATGAGATATTTCGACTAAAAACATGTTTACGTTAATTTTGACGTAACATGTTTTTACGTTTTGTTATCATCAAAACGTAGAGATATCGAAAGATATAAATAATGTTTTTAGACATTATTTGCATCAACATAAGTAATATACCGAATCTATGGATCAAAATTACAAACACCAAATCAACCAATTAGTAAGTTAGGGAGCGTTTGGTTCGCTGTAATTCGTTGTAATTGTAGTATGAATTACATTCCAATCATGTTTGGTTGGCAAGGTGAAAGGAATTGTAATTCAGATTACATTACAGTGACTGTTTGGTTTGCATTGTAATTGTAATTCAGTCATTACAATTACATCAAATAAGGGAATCAAGATTACATAGGAAGTTGGATGGAAAGTTTTGAATTACGTCGTAATTCAAAATTTGTTTACTAATAATAAAACTAATAAATAATAATAATAATAATAATAATATATAATAATAAAATAATAATAATAATAATTAATAATATTAAAATAATTACAATAAAAAATAATAATAATAAAAATAAAAATAATAACAATAATAATAATAATATTAATAATTATAATAATAAAATAATAATAATAATATAATAATAATAATAATAATAATAATAATAAATAATAATAATAATATTAAATGATAATTAATAATTAATAATAATAATATTAAAAATAAATAATAGAATAATAATAATAATAAATTATTATTATTATTATTTAATAATAATAATAATGTATTATTGTTATTTAATTATTTATTTTTAATATTATTATTATTAATTATCATTTTTTACTATTATTATTACTATTTATTATATTATTATTAATTATTATTATTATTATTTTATTATTATAATTATTATTTTTATTATTATTATATTATTATTATTATTATTATTATTATTTATTTTTTAATATAATTTTATTTATTATTATTATTATTATTATTATATATATATATATTTTTTTTTTATTATAAAACACTTTTATTAAAAACTCAAAGGATTACAAAAGATTAGTGGGGAGCCTCGAAACCAACTGAGCTCCCACACCTCTAGCAATAGTAAAACCAATCCTATTAAAGATATGAACTGCTGCACGCGCTCCAATGTCCTGGGTCATGGAGAAACGTCGAATACGCTTAAGTAAGGTGACTGCATCTTTCTCAAGTGCTCCAAAGGAAGAAAAGGAGAAGGGAAGAAACCCATATCCAATATCCACACATTTAGCATCGTACTTGACCCGTTTACGCTGCGCAGCATCACTGATCGCTCGCCCCGGTATAAAATCAATCAACCCAGATTGCGTCAAAGGCGACGAACCCGTAAGATCAACACATACGTCGCGTCCACTCTCCCAAGAGTAGAGTAATATGTCAGCCGGGCGCAAGGATTTGTCCCCATCTTCAAAAAGCCCAATATCTACCTCCTTGCGAGAAGAAATCCCTGACCGAGAGCATATATCAACAAGAACATCACGCACAAGGTTGTGACGATGTTTAATGCCGACAATACCCGCACATGAAACAGCGTGGTCCCCGTAAATATCTCCAGGAAAAACCTTAGAGCAGGCAGAACACGGTACCTGAACAGTGAACAGAGGAACGCCCAACCGATAACATAGTACACATCGATAAGCCCTAGCGTTCATAGTTTGCCCCAAACCAGATATCGGAGCCACCCTAAGCCAATCCGAGGTGTGATCCTCCTTTAAAGAGCTCCATAACGCCATCTGTCGGGAGGAAAGATGGAAAGTAGACTCAACAGATTGGGTAACCTTATCGAAATATATGTCTGCCAATTTCTTCATAAGTTTGGGGGCAGCGACATCGGTAAGGTTACTCAAAAGGTCAATGTCCATATTCACATTGAAAGTACATAGAGCATCATCAAAGGAGGGACCAACAGTTACAATACCAGAACCATGAAGAAGCTTAGTCTGAAGGCCAGCTGATTGAAGTCTAGAAGCAATGAAGGCATAGTTCAAGACATCACCTGCAGAATATAAACCAAGTCCCCCAAAAGCAAAAGGTAAGGTGGCGAGTCTCCACTGCCAGTCACCAAACCCAGGTCCAGAAGCAGTGACAATACGCTCCAAAGAAGAACGAAGTGCCACATCAAAAGAAACCTGAGCGTACTCAAAGACCCGAGGAGAACATGTGCGCATAGAAAAATAGAGCTTAGAAATACCAGCACATGCGCGGAGTAATAACAACTCGCATTAGGGGTCATTAAGTTTGGCAACTGCCTCCATAAGTTCAATAGTTTTAGCAACCCTTTTCAGGACCAACTTACTACCAAACTCAAAATCCACACTAACAGGTCCACCCAATAATTTAACACCATGTGAGGGGCGAGAGATATTAGGGGGAAAAACACCATCATACCTGCTTCTGGGGTCCTCTTGTGGCCAAAAGACTTCAGTTTTATCAACATTGAGGTGTAAGCCACGACAAGGTCCGTCTGCCATAATCAACTCTAAAACCTTACCCACAACCAAGGTATCACCAATAATAGTGCCATCATCCAAATACCAAGCTTGAAAGGAAAGGTCAAAAGAATCCCTAATCTTACATGCTAAGGGATGTAAGACTAAAGCAAAAAGAAGAGGCCCAAGCGGATCACCTTGTTGCACACCTTGATGAGACCAAAGAGTATGCTCACCATAATATAATCTAGCAGGACTAGAGTAGCAAAACTCCACCCACTGTGAAATAGCCGGGAAATGCAAACGAACCTCACGTAACATAACAGCCCGGTCCACCATGTTGAAAGCGTTTTTAAAATCAACCAACAACATGGACAGCCCAACCTCACCCCCGCGGTCCTCCAACAAACGGTTCACAGCGTGAAGAATAGCTTCCCCACCTCCAGACACCCCAACACCAAGTTGTAAATCATCAAAATAACTGCCTGAAGTGTGGCTAAGCATGGACGCACAAACCTTGGAAACCAAACGCCTCCAAACAGTCCCAACAGCAATAGGACGGATACCCCCTCCTGGTTTGACTAAGGGTGTGAGAGGAGCACTAGCAATATACTCCCCCAACGCCCTCGGACAGTTACCAGAAAGAAAAAGGTTCACCACTTGGGTAATAGAAGCGATCAACTCGTCCGAAATAGCCACAGCTGCACCACTCAAACAATCCAAAAGGTGTTGGGCACGCAACCCATCTCGCCCACAAGAAGTACCACGAGGGAAACTCTTGATCATGTCAAGAACGATGGAAGAGGATGCGGTAAGGTGATGATGGTCAATAGGTATATCAGGCAAGAGAGGAGCAGACTGAAAAGGGTGCTTAGCTTTTAAGTCTTCAAGAGTAGAAGCATCATAAGGTGCAACACCAGAAGACGAAAGAACTCTGACCGCAGCAGTATAATGACCATCACAAATCTTCCTCTTGCATTGCTTGACATTACGATCACCCAAATCCAAACTATCATCATCAACAGTAGACCATGATGGAAGGGGCTCAGCTAAAACCTCACGCACAACCTGCAAACTACCACCAGGAGAGCCCCATGCATGAATAGCATTAACAATATACTCTTCCTGACGTTGACGCTTAGTGACTGACCTACTCTCTTGACTACTCCTCGGGCAAAAGGTTTTAAGTAGACAAAGCGGCAGGACAAATAAACTAACCCAACAAGAAATGTCACCAGGTGTGCAGATCACCTTATCAAGAGCTCTTTTCAAAGTACGAGAGAACTCCAACCGACATTTGGGAGGGATAGATTTGACAGTCCGCAATCCCTTAGAGAATAAGGTGTCAAGAAGGGGTAAATCAAAACCACCAAGCACATCCAAAACTGAAACCTCAACAATGGCTAGCTGGGAAGGAACCTGTGGTTTGGTGAGATCATATAACACAAACCGAACAACACCATCACCACAATCAGGAGGAGACACAAAATCAGATCCTGTACCATGACGACATTTAATCCGGAAAGTATGCGTTTTGAAACAACCACCACATAACCACAACCCCATACGCTTAAGAGTAACCTCGGTCCTTTCGAAAATAGCCAAATCCGACAAGAGAGAATCTCTAGTGATAGCTTGAGCCTCACCACAAAAGTGCCGGTCACGAAAATGAGTGATCAAAGAGGTTCTAGTAAGCCCATTTCCACCACCATCTCGACATCCACTGAGACCCGCAAAGGGACAGTGAAATCTAACAGCAGGCATTAGAAACAACCAAACTAAACAGCAAATGTACCCAAAAGCAACCAAGCAATCGGGACCAGTATGAGGAGAAGCAAAGGAGTATACCACCACCAGCGATACACCACAGAACCAAATCCACAGAAACCGGTAACCTGTTCCAAAAGTCAAAACCTGCTCGAAACACCTCAACAGAAAACCCACAGTAGCTCGTAACCAAATGCGACTAAGTTCCCAGTATACAAACCCACAATAGCAGCTAACGAGACCCAACAAGTGAATTCAACAAGTGAATTCAAGATGCCGAAACAGCTAACGATATCAGTCGAACCCCAAGAACCAAGAAACAACAATCTTGAAAAAGAACCAATCTGCTCAAAAGCTCAAACTATGACTGGGACCCACAGCAAGACAGGTACCTGGTACCGAAAACCAGTATAATTATCTTGAAGATGGCTGGACCCACAGCAATAATTATCTTGAAGATGAAAAGACCAAGCAGACCAAGGTTTCAAATCGAAAACCCACAACCGAAGGCTTCAAAACGCATCCCACAACAGGAACCCAAACGGAACAACAATCCAAAAAGAAAGCGCGGGAAAAACCGAAAGAATATATACAAACCTTTGAAAAGATCAAAAGATGAAACCCAATAACACTTCAACAAGGATGAAACGGCAATAGCAGGGACCAGGATGATCGCCGAAATAGGGCTTCAATATGTTGAAAATGATTGTTGAAAGTGATTGACGGCAACCTGTTACACGGCTTCAATATGTTGAAAGTGATTGTCGGCAGTAGCAGGGATCAAGGAGATCGCCCATAGTGGTGAGAGAAATTATTATTATTATTATTATTATTATTATTATTATTATTATTATTATTATTATTATTATTATTATTACAATTTATCATTATTGTTATTATTATTATTATTATTATTATTATTGTTATTTGGTTATTCTTATTTTATATTATTATTATTATTATTATTATTATTATTATTATATTAACTTTTGAAGTTTTATAAAAAAAATTGAATTACATTACCTTGCGAGTAAACCAAACACATTGACAGATTTTATCAATTACAATTACAACACATTACAATTACAACACATTCTGTCAGGACCGGAAAACATATAGATTTATGTGGTTCGGGAGGTCGGGGTTGGTGATTGAAGATGAAAGTATTCATCTTTCTTGAGAGAGAAACTAGAGAGAGGGAGGAGAAAACACAAGTTTTTATTGATAAACACACACAATACAAATGACCAAATGATTCACCTCACCCCTCATGAAGAGTCATGAGGGGTATTTATATGCCCTATCTTTGCCACTTAAACGATACTAGTCCCTAAGGGCAAAGTATACTACGCATCTAGTCCAATTCACGTAACTGACGTTATCTTTAGAAAAAGCGAGGCTAACACATTCCAATTCTTTAAATTACAATTACATCAAATTACAATTCCTACCAAAGATTACAATTCCTTCAAAAACATTCTGTGAACCAAACGCCCCCATAGTGTTTGTGTTTGTGGATGATGGATCAAATTTAATGGCTAAGCTTTGTGTTTATGTACAATGGATCGACAGGCGTTGAACTGAATCATATTTAGAGATCTGTTTAAAAGAATTGGAAATTTGGAATGAATGCATGAGGTAGCTTGTAAAATTTTAAACCAATAAATTAGTCATTGTTTTATTATTTTTCATTATTTGCTTAACATAAAAAACATCACACTAGGTTAGTGTGAACTTTTCTGAAAACAATATCTTATTTCAAGTTTTCATGTTTTAAAGAGTGATAAAATTTATTCCCTTTTTCATATATAAATGTGTGAAGTTATTTTATAATTCTTCACAGTAAAAAGTATAAAAAAGCATTAACCAAAGGGTTTTTCTAACTTGTGCCTTAAGGGAACAAGTTAAACACACAAAAAATACACCAAAAGTACATAGAGACACATATAAAAGTACATTTATCTATACTTTTATGTGGATTCTTATGTACTGTTTTGTGAGTCCCAATGTACTTTTTGTGTACTTAACTTGTGCACAAGTTAGAAAAACGCTCGACTAAATTGGCTCACATTTTTAAGTGTGATATTTTGTTTTCGCAATTAAAAGTGCAATTTTTTGCGACGTTTGATGCTTAACACACTTAAAATAAAGCTCACGGCTCATAAAATGTGAAGAAAATATTGTATACAAGAGGCCAATTTGTTGAAGTGAAAGAAGAAAAGTGTTAAGAGACAGATTTGACGTATAGTTCTGCGGATAAAATGCAAGATGTTTACCACTAAAGTAAAACGTTCAATCTTTTAATCTCTTTTTATTTAAAGTTGTGTTAGAGCAAAGTTGTTAGAAATGGATTATACTCCTCCTGTAAAACCCTGAAAATCGTGAACATGTTAAATGACTATTTTGCCCTCTATTTAATATTTATAAAATATGTAAAATTCGTCAAGCTCATTAAATGTAAAATTTAACCTAACTTGTAAAAGATTGTCAAACCTAATGTACAAAATAAATAAAATCTTCTGACACTTTACGTCTATACATATTACACGTTTATATATTACATGAACCAAAAAAATTCATAAATTACAAAACACATATAAACTTTAATGTAAAAGCCCATCTAAGTTATAAATTGGAATTTGGACTTGGGCTTGGCCTTTGTTTTCCCTTGGCTCATCAAAACCGGTATCCCTCCCCCTCCTTTTCATTATACGCTCCACAAAATTGAAGCACACCAAAACCCTAATTCACTTTCACCCAAAAGTGGCGGCATAAAATCCCATCTCCTCTCCATTCGAAACCCTAGCAGCCTCCATTAACATTTTATTCAGCCTCAAGGTCAAGAAGAAGAAGAGTTTGGAGGTGTTTTGATCGTGGTGCTCTTGGGTCTTTGCATTTTGATCCGTGAGTCTCATTTGGTGCTCTTTTGGTCTCGTTAAATTCTGCCTAAAGGTATCCTCATGGTCTTCCTTTTGTTTGTGCTAGCCAATCGACACACACTTATGTTTATATAAAACAAATATGAATGTTATCATACATAATAAATTCGAAACCTTAATTGTAATGGAACCCTAAATGTAATTGATGGTCTAAACATGTGTTATGATGGCCTAATATAAACCCTAAAACTGGACAGCATCATATGTCGAATTTGTGTGGGTTATAGATCGATATTTATAAGTGCAATAATCTGGGTTTTTGTTGAAAAAGTTTATTTTATGTCTTAGTTAAGTTTTCCAAGTGGTTTGGTCGAATTTGGAGTTGTCTAAGTCGTATTTTTGAATTTTACAAGATCAAGTGTCAAAGCTGAGAAAACGGGTCTGAAATTTAGGTTGGATTCATCTAGGTGTTATCATACTTGCATGTTTTTGAGTGATTCTTGAGCCTAAATTGTAGTACTTTGAAATAGCTTTCTGGAAAAATAAGTCTTGTATCATTTGCAAATGTGGAAGTATGATTTTTATATTTTTGGAGTTAGGGTGTCTGAATCTGAATTGCTGAGTTGAAATTTTTGATGTAGTAAATGATTTTTAGTATTGGGTTATGGGTCAAAGAAGTTACTAAAGTTTGCTCCAAAGTTCACCTAAGTTACTATAGTTTTTTTCGTTACAAAGAGGTAACTTAAGTAAACGGGTTTGTCATTTGGGTTACTCAAAGATTAAAAATGTTACATAAATGTTACTGCGAGGGTGGGCAACCGGTTGATTACCGGTTCCCCTTGTCCACGTCAGCACCATAGTTTAAAATGTTACAAGGAAGTTACTATAGTTTACGGGTTTATTAAATAGGTTACTGAACCTTTAAAAAAAACTACTAAGCGTTTTTTTTTTTTTTTTTTTTTTT
>BPTQ01000008.1:315164884-315201621 GCA_019973895.1 Chrysanthemum seticuspe
CGTATCCCTTAGGATTATTCGTATTCCTTTACTGTTCTTTTCATCTAGTACTCTTTTGGAAATGATTTTTCCAGTCTTATAGACATGGAATTGCGTTTACTCCCTTTTCGTTTACTTACTTGCTTGTGCTTCTATGCTGCGGTGCAGAAGAAGTAACTTAGATGTGCCTAATGCTAAGCATATTATGAATAATCGAGGAAAATATTCGAAGAATACGGAAACATTCACACAATGAATAACTATAGTACAAAATAGAAAGTAAAAGAATTTGAGTATAAACCTAGTCTGAAATTGCTAAAAATATTTTATGAATGAATCGAGTTAACTTTAGTTCGTTTTAGGGTCCCCAAGGGTATACTAAATTTTCTGAGAGGTTCTTAACCACCCAAGATAAAGGTACAATTTACCGGATGCCTTTTAGTATTCAGGTCTGTACAGGTCTTGAGTGGGTCTAAATGTGTGTGGTTTTCATACCGGGGTTGTTTGTGTGAGTGGGATGAGTTGTGTAGTTTGGTTTTTGATGTCCACAGTGTGGTATATATTTATAGTACTAACGGAAAAAACTAACGACAATTAGTCTGAGGGACCATTTTTGAAATTAACGAAAAAAAAAAAACCTATAGTAGAAGGTTAAAACATACAGAGTAACTTATATAACCGGTGACCAAACTTAAGTAACCTCTTTGTAACGAAAAAAACTATAGTAACTTAGGTGAACTTTGGAGCAAACTTTAGTAACTTCTTTGACCCATAACCCTTTAGTATTTAATCTATGAGGTTCTGGAACTTTTCCTTTGGTGGATATGATATTTATATATGGTGTGACACCTGTAGTTTTTGGTTTGATGTGTTGAGTAGGGTGAGTGTGTTTGTTGGGGCCATACTTTTGGTGTGTGTAAATCTGGGTGAGTTCTGGACATGTCTGGACTTATGATTTTCCGTAGGCCATTTAACATGGAAATAGAACCCACCAATTCTTGGAGAGTCTTTTAAATCATATGGGAACCCCTGGGATTTTGCTTGATTTCAATTGAGCTAAGTAAGTATTTTATAAAAATCGTTAAAGTCTGATCCAAATATGAGTTTAAGAAAATGAAAGATAAAACATGATATCAATAAGTAACACACTTACAAAGGCATAAGAAGCTTATAAAAGGAGCTAATAAGTATTATACGAATCGTAATCCGTGTAGATTCAATGAAGAAGACGTGGCGTCGTATCTTCGTGTTCGTTCATTCATTTGCTTTTCCCTCATTTGCGTTAAGGTACAGATATTCTGACCTTTTTAGTAAAGGTTTTCTCATGATCTACTTTTCTTGTCATTTCCTTATGCTTATTAGGATTCCCTATGCCATTGCTATGATTCCCTTCTGTTTATGTGAATCTCTGTTTGTCTGAACTTCTGTTTGTTGAACCTTGCTATGCTTGAGTATGAATTTCTGATTATGAACTTCTGATTATGAACATCTGATTATGAACCTCTGATAATGAACGTATGATATGTGACTGTGATATGAACCTTTGATTTATGAACATTTGATATGAACCCTTTCTGATTTGTTTGATCCGTTGTTTATCTGAAATCTCTGTTTATTGAACCATGAAACATCTGATTTGAACTTATGATATGAAAACTCCGATTTGTAAATCTGTTTGACCTTTATGATGAATTATGATCTGTGTCATTTATGACAATCTGTTTGACCTAAGTTAGTTTGACACCCGAGCCAATATTTCACTAGTCATGGGGGTTCCATGTCCGTGTCAGTGATGCACCGTTGACATGACTCTAGGGCAGTAGAGTGATGTTCTGCCACGTCCCTTTCTGTTATCTGTTTATTGATAGTATGGCCACTATCTGTCTGTTGGGGCGTATGGATGCATCCTAGATCTGATCTGTTATCTGATATGATTTGTCTGGTGAATGATGTCGTGTGCAATACGCGTCTTCACAAATTCTGGGAGCTAGCTACTCCATTTGTTATTGAGGTCTCCCCTCATATTATATAAGGTATTCTGAGGTCACCCCTCCGAATAAGAAAGTTACTTCTGATATGATATGTTCTGGGCTCGTGGTAGATAACTAAATCTGTATCTGTTATTTCTGTGTTAGATATTCTGTTTATGATTTCGTATTTGTCAATGTTTCCATTTACATACTGAATTATTATATGTTTATTGAATGTGTTTATGCTTTGACATGTTTATGTGACTACTGTTTGCCATGCTAGGATATGATTAATATGCTTAAATGTGATTCGCATGTTGTCATCTGATTATATGTTAGTTACCATTATGTGACCTTGTTGATCTGTATGATGATTATGCTAGTGTATAATTGATTGTTCTGTAAGTTCATTATGTATAATTGTTCAGATAATTCGTGAACTTTGATTATCCGTTGGTGTTCGTATTTGCTTATGTTTGATCTGCCATGTTTAAATTCTGTCTATACTAAAGTTTGATCTGGAAAATGGTTTAACTTATGATATCTGACTTGATAACTTGCTAATTGCTATGCTATGTCTTTTGCTTATTTAGTTATAGTTTTCCTACTGTGTTTTCTATTTGTATGTGTGACTGCCACGTTTGACTGCTATTGTTCCGCTGCTACGATATTGGATAAGTGTGTTAAATGTAGATTAATTGACTTGTGTAAAGGACATGTTTACTTCTAGTAGTTGTTTCTGCTAGCTTTCGGTATTTCGTTTGACTTATATGTACTTAAATTGCCTGATTCATTAATTGCCTGTTGATTATGATGTGCTTCAGTTTGTGACATCAATATGCTATGTGTTTGTTCTTATTTGTTGTTTGTTCTTCCGGACTTCTGTGTGTATGTGTTTCCGCATAATCCTCAGTGATTCATTATCCTCATTCCGTTGTGACTTCGTTATTCGTTTCTTTATTTCATTTCGTATTTCTGTTTTTGTTTAGTTTTCGTTTTGTTATATCTGTTCACTGGGTTTTGTAAGCTCAGCCGCATTTTCTTTTCCTGCGGCATGTATTAAGCATTCAAGATGAGCTTATGGGATAGCTGATCCGGGTTGAGAGTAGAGCTGAGAGCAAGATTTGAAAATAGGGATTTTAGATTTAATTTGATTATTAAGTTATTCATATTTTCTTTTGTAAGTATTGTAAAGACTTCCGCTATTGTATAGTACTTAAGGTTCTGATATGAAACCGTATTTGTGATATCTTTATCCTTGTCGGGTTGGCGTGTTACACATCCCTTGCATACAGAGGAGAATATTGTTATGTTTATAATTTAATTTGTGTAAAATTAATTTTGAAATAAAATGGATAGAACGATAAACATAAATTAGTAAGAGGGTTAAATTTCTTTTTAGCCGAAGATCCAAGTTTAAACCTCACAAGACTAGTCCTCATATATGCAACTCATGTTGTTCCATCTAGAGAAGGTCTTTGCAAAAGTTTGTTCATGTTTCTAAACGAGCGAACACTCTCTTTAGTAAGATAGTATGTTAATTCGAACATTGCATTTCACATATTATCCTTGTAAGAAAGCGTCCAAAATCGCAATCTAAAGAATAGTCAAACGTCTAAATACATAGTTGCAAAAATATATATCTAAAAAAAAATTAAACTAGATTGCTAGACTAGTAGTAGTATTTGTTTTTGTCACAAAGTGCTTTTGATGATGCAATAAATTTTTTATAAGATCTAAAATTGAAACAAAAGGGCCATTAATGTACTAACATAATTCAATAGGGTATCATTTTGTAATTCATTCTGTCGCCCTATCAAAACTAATGGGCCTATAAATACAACACAAAAAATAGGGTTTTATCATAAGTTTTCCATCACTTTACTATTGCGCCGCTTTTTGCTACATATTGTTTCGTAGATCTGTTCTTATTTTATCTAATGTTAAGTGGGAGGTGATTTTCACATGTCGGCTTTTGGTCTGCATACATCAATAGGTACTATATGTATCATGTGACATTCTGTTTACAGCACAACATGTTAACGTAACATGTTGTATGTAGATCTAAAGTTGGCGTGTGTACTGATACATGTTTTATGGAGTTTGGGAAATGATGCTAAACAATATCGATTTATGTCATAGGCACCAAAATGTGCTTTGCTGATCAAAATATTATTTGCACGTCAGTCTGATCCTAAACTCCATATGTTTTCATTTTTTTCCTTTGTTTGATTTTCTTTTTTAATTATTTTGTAGATCAAGTTGTTTGCTTTTTGTTCTTTGATAGTTTTTGTGTTTGTTGTTTATTATAGAAAATTAAATCGGTGTTTAAAATCATTATTCATCAAAATAAATTTTCGATTTATAATTCTATATCAATGAATTCTCAAAAGGAGATGCTGTAAGTTTTTATGTATTAAACAGCTAATACTAAAAAGTTCTATTAATCGAAAAGTTTAAATTAAAAAATAGTTCATTCCACATTATCAAGCTAAAAAAACAAAGACTCGAAACGAAAATATAGACAATCAAAATGTAATATAGTTATGTTAGTGTTTCTCTTTATCGAATGCTACTGTAGCTAATACTCGTAGTTTTTAATTCGGCAAATTATCAGACTTTAGCTATTCAAGTTTATTTTTTTTAATTTAAGGAAAGTTATTTTTTGAGCAATGTAAGGTCATTTTGATTTTTTGAAAGTGATTACCTGTCATAATTATAGCCGAAACAAATTTTAAAAACTTAATTATAATGATACATATTGAAATGATTAAAAAAATATTATAATTGATGTTTGGAACAATTTTTTTTTTCTTTTGTGGGTTTTTAGGGTATTTTACGAAATTTTTTAACATTTTTGTTCTTTTTAGCTAATAGAAAATTTTTTTTCTCGAAGGACAAAAATGTCACGTAGTATTGTGAAAATGATGAATTTGAAAGTATAGTACTTACAAAATCAAAAATTTTCATTTGCTACCCACAAGAGCAAGTGATGACTCCGTTAAAAATATGACTTGTAACATCTTTCAAAAACTCACAAAGAATTTTACTTTTAAAAATAATTTTGATACATTAAATTAAATTAAATTAAAATAGAAAATGGGTACAAAAAATTCAAGTTCACGTATAAAGTGTAGTACTGTTTTGTGTGATTTGCCATTTTTAATTAGCTTCTTGATCCATTTACAAATGTGTATTTTTTATTTCTAGCATCAATTAGTTTTACTAAATGTACCTATAGCCAAAGGTTTGTATAAGTGAGTAATTTTACTTTTACTAAAAATAATATTACATGATTTAATTTATAGGACTTTTTTTTGTCTTTTGGTTGTAAATAAGTACTCAGCTCTGTTCAAACACTTCGAGTGTTATATTTAGTTCTGATTATGATATTTTGTGACGCATATGTTTTAGGTAAGGCTGGACACAATCGTGATCAGACGAAGGCTTTTTCTCTCTGACGATGCGACGACGACAAAATTGCTAGAGTCGATGACCAAGTTAAAAAAAAATTAGAGAAAAAATGGTGTGTAAAATATCGGTTGAAATTTCGAACAAGTTCGAGTCTTAGCTCGTGCTCACTCCAGTTGGTGCCCCAATAGGTCAGGAGAGTTGTCGGAGCTAATCCTTGTGAGGTGGACAATGGCTGATGCCAAAAAGGCACCCGGGGTCAGGGTGTTCCCGCCAATCTACACCTTTTGTGGAATGACCAAACACCCACAATCGATGTGACCAAACATAATCGAGCTATGACCGATCACTTGACCCAGCATAGCCTAATACCATTTAGGCACCGCGTATCAATATGATGGACTTGACTTTAAAATTTAAATGGTGAAAACTGGACCCAAAATTTAAATGTTATATCTTAACGTTTTTAACCAACGTCATGGACGGACCTTAGTGGAGATCGGGAAAGGCCACGACCCCCCCCCCAAAATTTTATAGTATTACTTATATATGCTTAAAGGAAATGCAACTTTGACCTTTTAAATTAACTGATATAGTAATACGACCTCCCAATGAAGTCACCCAAGTTCCATCTATGATAGAGGTGCACAAAAAAACCGGTTAACCGAACCGTATCCGAAGTCAAACCGAAAAACCAAACCGGTCAAAACCGGTTTTGACCCAAACCGGTCCGGTTTATATCCAAACCGGCGGTTTGGAACCGGTTCCCACACTTGAGAAATCGACCGGTTTTAAGACCGGTTTTTTTAACCGCCGAACCGAAACCGGTTCGGTTAACCGGTTCCTAACCGGTTTTTTTGGCTTGGGCGGGTTTTTTGGGTTTTTTTGAAATTTGAAATTTTGAATTTGAATTTTTAAAAGAGGAGCGGGAAGGAGCGTGGGGGGGGGGCCGGATTTTATTAAAAGTTGTTAAATATTTACGATTTTGCCATACAAATGTTAGTATAAATAGATGTGTTATGTATTTAGTTAATTACCACTTTCAAGCAATCAAAAAACACTCCAAAAAAATCAAAACCGAAAGTATTTCACTAAACACTAATGGAAAGTTCAAACACCAACAACACCACCAACACCGAAGCTGGTTCAACAAGTGCAGCGACGGTTCAGAAAATTTTACCGTGTGACCGTGTAAAAGATCCATGGGAACACTTCAACTACGTCCTAATGTCGGACGGTAAGAAAAAGGCTCAATGCAAATATTGCTTGAGTATATTGTCTAGCGGTTCCAACTCGACGTTGAAGGCTCACATCAAGCAAAAGTATTGCAAGGCACTCAAATCGGTTCCGGAAGCCGGTCAATCTTCCATGGCTCGAGACGGAACTATTTTTGCATACGATCATGATTTACTCCGTGAAAAACTGGCCGGTTTGGTGATTCAACGTGGTTTGCCGTTCAACCACTATGACAACGAGCTGACGACGGAGGTGTACCAGAATTATATGCAACCGCAGTACCATCATGTAAGTCGTATGACTCTTAAACGCGATGCTATGAGAATCTGGAAAACGGCTAAGCAAGATTTAAAAAATAATTTTTTAAATATGGATGCTTGTGTTAATTTAACAACCGATGTTTGGGCCGCTCCTCATAATTTGCCATTTTCGTACCTTTGTGTTACCGCACATTGGGTTGATCCCGAAAGTTGGCAAATAATGAAGCGAGTCGTAGCATTTGAAAACTTTCCGGTTCCTCACACCGGAGAAGCTTTATACAATTTGTTGAGAAAAGTGTTTCATAAGTTTAACTTGACGGAAAATTTTTTTTCAATAACGTTGGATAATGCTAGTAACAACACAAATGCAATGGGTCGACTAAAAATGGAATACGAGCCACCTTGTAATGGCGATTTTTTTCATAGTCGATGTGTTGCACACATCATTAACTTGGCTGTGCAAGCGGGATTAAAAGATCCGCATTTGAGTGAAGTGAAAGAAGATTTTAAAAGAATGTTAGTCGATGTTTTTAAAAAGGGTAATAAAAGATATAATGCATACATTCGGATGTGTGAAACTGCGGGGAAACATTGGTTACAACCTTGTTGGGATATTGAAACACGATGGAACTCCACTTATCTTATGTTCATAAGTGGTTTAAGACAAAAGGTGACCTTGCAATATTTTCATGATGAGAAATTGTCGGGGAGGGGTAGGTGTGCTCCATTTAGTCAAGATAATTGGGATACTATTGAAAAAATAACCCGACTACTTGAAGTTTTTTACAACGCAACAAAAAAATTGTCGGGGGTTTATTATCCAACGGCTCATTTGGTACTCGAGCAACTATTCTTGATGTCTTCACAAATCGCCGCATTTGAATTTAATGGTGGTGTTTATACTAGCATGGTTTCCGGGATGAAAGAAAAGCTGTTGAAATATTTTGAAACTTTGCCACCGTTAATTACTTGTGCGGCCGCATTAAATCCATGTTATAATGTAAACGGGGTGGAGGTTCTTATTGACTCGATTGTGACTGATTTGGGTTGTTTCGCGTCAAACCCGAACTATGCTAATGATGCAAAAGAGTCATTTGGCCATTCTTTTAAAAGTTTGTGGCAATATTATTTTGAAAAATATGGCAACCCACCTCCTACTGTGACGGAGTCTTCTTCATCATCATCAAGGGCTTTTAGAGGGAATCCGATACTTGCTTTGCATAAAAAGATAAGAGATAATCCCAACAAACGGTTAAGAAATGATGGTTTAGCGAACAGTGAATATGAAAGATATATCACAACCGATTTTATCTCACATATTCCGGCTGAACAAGTTGAAAACTATGATGTGTTGGCGTTTTGGAAAGCAAAGGAAACAATGTTTCCCGTTTTATCCCGAATGGCTCGTGATGTACTAAGTGTACAAGCTACTTCGATAGCTTCTGAATCCGCTTTTTCAACAAGTGGAAGGGTTTTATCAAATCTGAGAAACAGACTCACACCGGCTTCTTTGGAGATGTGTATGGGTTTGAAAGATCACTTGGACGCAATGAAGCGAGTGCAACATAAAAGTAGTCTTGATGATGCCGGAGAATTCGAAGAGGAGGTCTACGTGGAAGAGGCACAAGCGGGTGAAATCGAGATGCTTTCCGATGAAGAACTAAGACAAGATGCAGCTGCTCAAGAAGCTAGGGGATCCGATGACGACTATTAGGACTTTTATGCTTACGTATTATGTTTTAAGTTTATGTATTTCCTTTGATGTATTTCCTTTCAGTTTATGTATTTCCGAAGTTATAAATAAAATTTGAAGTTTATTGAATGTAAGTTTGTTTAAATTTTGAAAAACGAAAAAAAAAAAAAAAAAAAAAAAAAAAACGGTTAACCGGTTAAAAACCGGTTAAAAACCGGTTACAAACCGGTTAAAACCGGTTAACCATTTTAAAATTTTGAATTTTGGACTTGGCGGCAAAAAAAATTTCAAAATAAAACCGGTTAACCGGTTAAAAAACCGGTTAAACCGGTTACAAATTTTTAAAAATTCAAAATTTTGAAATCGGCGGCAATTTTTTTTTGAATTCAAAACCGGTTAACCGGTTAAAAACCGGTCAAAAACCGGTCCTAAACCGGTTAAAACCGGTCAAACCGGTCCAAAAATTAAAAATTTCAAATTTCAAATTTTGAATTTTTTTGAGCGGGAAGGCGGGTAAACTTTCAAAATTTGAATTCTTTTTTTATATTCACAAGTTTGACATTGTAAGACTAGTATAAATAGATAAATTGTGTTTTTATTTCTTTGCAACTTTTATACAATTAAAATACAAACTAAAAAATAAAAATCGGAAGCATTTCACTAATGGCTGATGCTGATCCTGCACCACCTCTGCCACCCCCGCCACCGGTGATTGTTCGTATTTTACCGGTAAACCGTGTACCAAATGTTTGGGCTCACTACAACTACGTCGAAATGTCGGATGACACGCGAAAGGCTCAATGTAAGCATTGTTTATGTTTATTCAATCCCACTTCCAACACGGCGTTGAGGGCTCACACAAAGAAGTATTGCCGCCAAGCACCTGCAGTTGATGCCTGATTCGAGACCGCGAGTCGACGTTGAGTAATGTGTTATTATGTTATTATGTGTTATATTTAAGTTTATGTGTAATGTGTGATGTATCATGTATTATCCGTTCTATTAAATAAAAGTTCTAGTTTATTAATACACGAAACAAAAAAAGTTATAGTTTATTAATACACGAAACAAGAAACGATTACAAACGACGACGGAAAACGGAAAAAAAAAAAAAAAAAAAAAAAAAAAAAAAAAAAAAAACACTAGAACCGGCCAAAACCGGTTAACCGGTCTAGACCGGTTCCAAACCGAGCCCAAACCGGTTTGGACCGGTTGGGTTTTTCCAGCTGCACTACCGGTTCGAAACCGGACCGGTTAACCGGCCCGACCGGTTTTTTTGGACGTTGACCCAAACCGGTTCGGTTTTGACCGGATCAAAAACCGAACCGGTTAACCTCTTTGTGCACCTCTAACGGACGGGTCTTTACCCACTGTATGCCTGATCCACAGCCCGTTGTGTGGCGTTTTATGTAAGACTATAAATACTCTCTACCTCCCAAGGTAGAGAGTTGGAGCTCATAATAATATTTTCCTTTCTCTCACTATAGTTCCCAACTCTCTTCCACTCTCTCACTAGAACTTTCTCTCTAACATACTTAAACGCATACTTTGATCATGGTTTAGTGTGTTTGTGAAATCCAATATCTAACAATTGGTATCAAGAGCCATGGTTTGATCACTCATCTTTCATGCTCTTTGTTTTGGTGGATTTCATAAGGTTTTTGGTGTATTAAGGGTTTAGGAGAGTTTGATTCATTTGAACAAATTCTAGTGTTAAAGTTTGAATTTTGCTTGTACTTTTGTGTTTAGGATCATCATATGTGTTTATGTTTTGAATTGGAAGGCTTAAAAAACCGAGCCCAAACCGGTTTGGACCGGTTGGGTTTTTCCAGCTGCACTACCGGTTCGAAACCGGAACCGTTAACCGGCCCGACCGGTTTTTTTGGACGTTGACCCAAACCGGTTCGGTTTTGACCGGATCAAAAACCGAACCGGTTAACCTCTTTGTGCACCTCTAATCTATGACCAACACAAACTTAACAACCAAATGACTTGTAGCCTAACGTTAGTCATACTGTTTGAGAATACTTTTGAACCAAGTGATTTTGGTTTCATGTGTAACCTAGTACATGTGTGATAGATTTATCCATGTATATAATGTGAGAATTATTTTGTCTAAAAAAAAAAAAAAAAACTCATAAGTGACGTAGATTACTCATGATCGTATACATTTCAAAGCAATCGATTTACAACCTATAAAAATATATCAGATAATACAAAGTTCTAACTTTAGAATAAAACAAACAAATTCTGAAGTATATATTACGCTCCAGATGCTTAACCGGAGCTTAAGGATGTTGAAATACATGCCACATTAAGCGACCAGATAAAACACAGTTGACGACTTGCACCAAGCATGTGGAATTGTGGATGTTATATTGTATTTTAGGGAAAATCATCCCTGCCGCAAATTGTAGAGAATCTTCTTTGCTGCTAAGTATAAATCAGGGACCGATTGTGTACAATCTTAAAAGTTGAGAGGTTGTAAAGTGTACAATCAGGAATCATTTTGCATACAAACAGGCAAACAGAAGATAACTCCCTATTTTTGCAGCAGGGCTGTTAATCCCTTTATTTTATGTACATGAATAAATTATTTTACCGAATCTTTGTACTTTCAGCTAAAACTTTGGCCTTTTTATGTTGTAAAACAAACTGCAGGCCCAAGCATGCAGGAACCTAAATCTGTTAGTAATTTGGGTTTAATGCCCCCATTCTTACTGGGCCGACCCTATAGTGAAATACAGCCCAAACAACAAAGAACATTACTACCGGTTTGGATTCAAAAAGCTTTAGGGGACGTTTGGTTCGAAGGAATTCGATGTAATCTGTTGTAATTGTAATATGAATTACATTACAATTCTGTTTGGTTGGCAGGATGGATGGAATTGTAATTCAAATTACATTACATCGGGTGTTTGGTTTGCAACGTAATGTAATTGAATTACAACCAATTACGTCCAGTGATGTAATTCAGATTACATAGCAAACTTGATGGAATGTGTTGTAATTCAGATTTTTACGAGTTAAATATCAGTATTTATCTTTCATCGTTATTATTATTATATTATTTAATTTAAAAAATAAATAATAATTATAATAATTATTTTTATATTATATATAAATATCTAAATAAATAATTAATTTTTTTAATAATTATTTTATATTAAATTTATGATTTTTATTTACTATTTTATTTAAAAAGTATTATTATTATTATTATTATTATTATTATTAATATTATTAAGTAATATTTATTATTATTATTATTAGAATATTATTAAGTAATATTGTTTACTATTATTATTATAATTATTATAATAATTATTTTATTATTATTATTATTATTATTATTATTATTATTATATTTATTATTTAGTATTATTTTACTATTAATATTATTATTATTATTTTATTAATTATTATTATTATAATATTATAATTGTATCAATATTATTATTATTATTATTATTATATTTATTATTTAATAATAATAATAATAATATTATCTATTATTTATTATTATTATTTAATAATAATAATAACAATAATAATTTATATAATAATAATAATAATAAATAAATAATAATAATAATGTATTATTATTATTATTATTTATTATTTATTTTTAATATTTTTATTATTAATTATTAAGTATCATTTTTTTATTATTACTATTTATTATATTATTATTAATTAATTATTATTATTATTATTTTAATTATTATTATTTTATTATAATAATAATAATAATTATTATTTTATTTTTATTATTACTATTATATTTTTATTATTATTATTATTATTATTATTATATTTTTATTATTAATATTCTTTTTTATTACTATATTATTATTGTTATTATTATTATTATTATTTATTATTATTATTATTATTATTATTTTTATTATTATTATTACTATTTATTATTATTATTATCGTTATTATATTAGCTTTTTAAGTTTTATAAAAAAAATTGAATTACATTACGTTGCGAGTCAACCAAACACATTGACAGATTTCATCAATTACAATTACAACACATTACAATTACAACACATTCAAATTCTTTAAATTACAATTACATCAAATTACAATTCCTTCCAAAAATTACAATTATTTCAAAAACATTCTGTGAACCAAACGCCCCCTTAAAATTATAAAAGGTGATATTGTAATTTTCTTCTAGAGTTTGATATGTACAAACCTATTATTAAAAATAAGTTAACTCCAATTGTAAATAACTGTTTTTTAAACGTATTGTAATTGTAAAACACATTTTCTAAAACTCCCACTAACAAAGGTGCTTCAATACATTGTTGATTTAGAAATGACATTACATATGTTTATTGTTTGATGCTAGGTCATTAGAAAACGATCAATTAACACTTGTAACAAGGGGCACGGGGTTCCGTCCATTTAAACATAGAAAATCATATACAAATAAGTTAAGAGTGAGCTCTCATGAGATTTAACAGGTTATATTACGAAATGCATGTTGCATGATTCTCCTCTCATTATTATTATTATTTTTTTTTATAGGGTATAATATAACATAGAAATTATAAAACATATTGATTACTTTGATTTGTAACTTGTATCTGAAAATAGACCATGATTCATTCTGATATTTGGTTGTTTTATTTTTTAAAAAGTTTATAATACGTCAACAAATTTGTTGTTGACTTGTTGTACATTGTACAGTAATTAAGTAGTGTAGTGAGTCAAATGGTCAAAGTAGATTTGGCGGGAAAAGAGGGGATTGGGTTAACTGAAACATAGCTTTTAACGAAGAGATGGAAGGAATCCCCTTTGATCATGCCGCTATAACCGCTCCATCATTTAAATTTATTTTCTTCATTTCCTAAACTACCCCTTATCCATCACTTTCTAATTTTCGTGTTTTCTATACTATTCATGTGGACCAGTTATATACAAGTGGATTTGTGAAGGCTGGTCCAATCGTGACCGGAGATGATCTGGGTCATCAGCGCCACGTCAGCTTTCTCTTTCCAGCGACCAGACATGACCCGGATGCCACAGTCGATGACCCAAGAGTTTTTTTTTTTTTTTTTTTTTTTTTACGAACCTTTCAATATTTATAAAACACATCACCTTCAAAATTATTTACCCTCTCCAAAAATAAAACTTAATAAATAAAAAGAAAAAGAGACAAAGAAAAAAAAAAAGAGGAGACAAAAGTCGGTCGAGATTTGAACCGATTTGTGTTTTCCATGGCTTTCAACCGATGTCGAAACCGATGTCCACAATCAATGTAACCGATGTGAACATCAGTCGAGTGTGGAAAATGTGGTTGCTCAACCGATTTCAAATTATCGATTGGGACCAGCCTGAGTTTAAAAAACTTGAGTTAGTAATAATTACTATTCATAAAAGTTTAAAAATATAAATATCTTTTGGACATATACAAAATATTATTTTTTTTTATTGTCAACTAACTATCTAACAATATAAAATAAATTTATCTTACACGTGCTAAGCAAAATTTGAACCCACAATCATTTGGTTGAGAAACTTTTCATACAACATAAGATGATACCATTGAAACATAAGCTCTTTCATATATGTTTTTACAGCTTCTTTTTTTATTTATTTATTTATTTTTTTTATTATTATTTTTTTTAATAATAATGTTTCTCTGTTAACTAGATACAAATCCTGATTCAAAGGTTTGAGAATGTTCATATTTTGTGAAAAGTTTTATGCAAATTTATTAAGTTTGAATCATCTACCTCAAATTTCAATGAAGTGAACAAATGCTATTATTGTATATTTAGATTAAAAGAAGTGAAATTTTTTAGTTTAGCGATTTCTTTTATAAATTCCAAACCACACTTTTATAAATACTAAAATCAAATGGTATGACTTCAACTATGCATATAAAACCTGAATACAATTATACAACAATTTATATAATCAAAATATTAATAAAAAATTAAAGTTATTTAACAAAACAAAATAATTGGAATGACTAGTTCCAATAATAAACTTTGCTGTAGCCTAATAGGAATCTTTCCCTTTCTATATAAAAAAACAATATTTATCTCTACCTAATATCAACTAGTCTTTAAATATTCATAAAAAGCTACAATCAAATAATTAACAAAAGGGCAAAAAGGTAATTTCAACATGCACGTCTCCAAGCTGTAGTGGGCTGTTTAGCAAAAACAAAATGTGGGGGCATTTCAAAACATTACCACCATCACACACACTCACTATGTGTGTTTTTTTTTTACTTAAAAGAAGAGATGATGAATAAAGTGTCCCACTTGTTTTTGTAAGTGTGTTTTTTTTTCTCATTCAAATTTACCACACATAAAAAAAACACACACTCACTACATTTTGTCTTTTTGGGTTTTGTTTTTGTTCTTGTCCTTTTTTGCAGATAATTGAAGAAAGGTGTTAATACTCTGTTTTCAAGATTTTTCATTGGGTAAGTTTTTAATACAGTAATTATTTCATGTTTATAAAATATGGGTTTTGTTAAAAATTGAATTTTGTTATAAAAAGATTCAAGAAACTGAAAAAATTATCATGGAACAAAGGGTTTCAAGAAGTTAAATTTTTTCCAACTCTGTTTTCAAGATTTTTCATTGGGTAAGTTTTTATAATTATTTCATGTTTATAAAATATGGGTTTTGTTAAAAATTGAATGTTAATTCTGTTTTGTTATAAAAAGATTCAAGAATTGAAAAAGGGTTTCAAGAAGTTAAAATTTTTCCAACTCTGTTTTCAAGATTGGGTAATGTTTTACAATATTTTTAATTTTTTGTATTTTTATGGTTTGTTACATGATTTTACGATATGGGTTTTGTTAGAAATTAATTATGATAAGTTTTTCAATAAAAAAGATTGAATCTTGAATAAAGTTACTAAGGTAAAAGGGTTTCATGCATTTCAAAATATTGACTTTTTTTAAGACCCATGTTGTATTTATGGTTTAATTGTTGTTTTTGTTCTTGTTATGATGTAAGAATAAAAAAACTGTTAAATTCATATGTAACTGTTCTGATTTAGGGTTTAATTTGTTTAGTACATGCTTTTTTGTGTATTGATTTAATACATGAAGTTTAAATATTTAGGGTTAATTTTGAAAAGATTTAATTCTGATTTAGGGTTTAATTTGTTCTAAGATATGGGTTTTGTTAAGATGTTTAATTTTGAAAAGATTTAATAATAATAATAACCATGGTAAAAGGGTTTCATGAAGTTTAAATATTTGACTCTGTAATTGATATTTTTCATTGGGTAATAATTAGTGTTTTTGTTCTTGTCATAGTGTAAGAATCATAAACATGTGTTTAACTCATATGTAATTGTTTAGGTATTAGGGTTTAATTTATGCGTTTATGTATCTTTGATAATATATGTTCTTGACATTATTGAAGTGTGATATTGATTCTTGAATTTATTTTCTGAATTTAATTACATTCTATGTTAAGAAAATCACCATGCAACAAGGGTTTCATATGTTTCAATATATTGGTTATATTTGCTTAAGAATTTAGTCTGATAAAAGGCCTTTTTGTTATAAGAATCACAAAGATATGTTTAATTCATGTAGTTGTTTCTAATTTAGACGTTTTTATTGTGTTTATGCACCTGTAGTTGTATATAAGTTATTACATTATTAAACTGTAGTATTTAGGGAGTGTTTGGATTACTCAGTAAACTGTAATATTCTTGTTGCAATTTTAAAACTGTTTACGGAGTATTAGTTATGCAGATTAACGGTTTAATAAGTAATCCAAAACACCCCCTTATTATTACATCCTTGAGCAATTTATGATTTTTGGCTTTTGTAAACAGATGTCAAAATGGAAGCTTTTGAGGCTGCAAAAGTTGTGTACGACAGAATACTAGAAACAGAATCAGAAACTATTACCAGGAAAATAATCGGTTACATATACTTACTAGACCATGCTGACCGTGAAATGATACGCCTAGCTTTTGGCCCGGATATCTTGATCCAAAACCTCATACAAAAAGCCAAAATCGAACTCAATTTAGGCCCAAAACCTGCTCCTTCGCCTCCTATCTCACCATCACTTCAATTTAACCCAATGTTGCATTCACATCGACACTTTGCAACCCCATCACCTTTACATATTCCACCTGCAATGTTACATTATCCCAACATGGTTCTTGATGATTGTAGGTATCCAAACCATGACAATTTCATAGGTTTAGGTGATCAGTTTGAATCTCTTAATCGAGACTGTTATTCCCCGAATGAGCATTTTAGCGTTAGAGGAAGAAGATACGACAACCCGACAAAGATTTGTCATTATTTCAGTAAAGGGCATTGTAAGCATGGTAGTAGTTGTAAGTTCTCTCACGGATCCGATTATGGTTTAAGTGAATTCAATGATGATCAAGGAGCATTTTCACCTGGTTCACTTGAAAAACTTGAGTTTGAGATCACGGAAATCTTGAAATCAAGAAGGGGTAATCCTATCTCGATTGCTTCGTTGCCTATGATCTATTATGAAAGGTATGGAAGAACCCTTCAAGCTGAAGGGTACCTAACTGAGAGCCAAAGACATGGTAAAGCTGGCTATAGCTTAACTAAGCTTCTTGCTCGATTGAAAAACAGTATTCGGCTTATTGACAGGTTTGCTTGAATCTATATTTTTACTGCTCTTTATTTTATCGGGTTAGTTGCATTGATATAGGAAAGTAGTGTCCTGTTTGAGTCATTGTGTAACCTGTAACCTTTATTTCTTTATACAAATTACAATTTTATTTTGGAACACAAAATTTATGCACAAATTTTATTTTTTTCTCAAAATATAGCCTTTTGGAAAGTTGGTTCTATTAAGGTTTTTTCTTACAAAATTGACCAAACAACCAAACTCAGGTTAAGACATTTCCCGGAAAATAACCCTTATTTCTTTTGTTGTTTTTTACTATGGTTTTAAAATTTGTGATCCATTTAAGTTGCAGACCTCATGGGCAACATTCAGTAGTTTTGGCGGATGATGCATCAAGGTACTTGGAAAATCGCTATGAGCGTTATAATCCGAATCCAGGCCCTATCGTTAGCGGTTCAAAGCAAATTTACTTGACTTTTCCAGCTGAAAGCACCTTCTCTGAAGATGATGTTGCTAACTACTTCAGGTAAAGATCTGTACCTAGCACTAGCAAAATGAGCGGGTTGGGTAATTGATCAAAATGGCGTCGGTCAAAACAGATAATTTATGTCATTGTTAAAATGGGTTGGCTGGACCCAGAATGGTATTTGTCCAAATACTACTGTTTTGATAGATAATTAAGAATTATTTAAATTGTCTGGTTTGCTTTTTCTGATCATAACTATTGTTTGGTTGTGTCTTTTAGTACCTTTGGTCCTGTTCATGATGTAAGAATTCCTTGTCAACAAAAACGGATGTTCGGGTTTGTAACTTTTCACCATTCTGAGACAGTGCAAACAATATTGTCGAAAGGGAACCCGCATTATGTTTGTGGTGCTCGTGTCCTTGTAAAACCTTATAGAGAAAAGTTGAAACTATTTGAGAGGTAAGCGTTGCTTCCTTCATGTCTATTAAATGTCCCACCTCAACTTTGAATATACACAATTAACTTGTTGCATTTCACTGTCGTGTAGAAAGTACTTTGAGAAACTTGAGGCTCCAATGTGCTACCACTCACACCATATGGACATGGATCCTGATTTTCAAGCTAGTAAGACCTTCTTTCATGATGACTAATCATTATGTGTTTTATTCCCAAAAATGAATAAATTGAATATTTAACGTTGTCTTCTTTTCACATTACATAATAATCTGATTAGTGGAACAAGTTTTGACTTTTGAAAGTGTGGAACAGGGTTAGAACCTTCTAGAAATTTTGAAAGACAACTAATAGAAGAGCATGAAGTAGCTTTACAACTAGAGATGATGCGTTTGTCGCAACTACAGTTGGCACGAGAGTCTTCTTACCTTGAAAACACTTGCGACGATCAAAACCCATTTGAAGGTAAAAGTGAAATTCTTGGTTTTAAATTTGTTGAAAACCTTTATTTTTGTTTCTAAATCTGTTTTCTTATATCTTATAGATGATGTCGATAACTCCATGTTCCAACCTCCAAAGCTCTTCTCGCATCTTTTAGATGATACAAGCACTAACTATGCTGATCAAGACAAGTAAAACCCCTTACCTTACCATTTATAGTTACTAGTCACTTCAGTGCTCACCCAAATAGTGTGGACGAACATTGACACTGTGGCACGTTTTTAGTTTTAGTTACCTTGTAAAGTAAATCGTACTATTTTTTGTGTGTAGTGAAAGTGGTCATGGATTGAATCTTCCAGATAGCCCGTTTGCGTGCAACAAGGGTTCCAACAAGCAAATGTAACTGAAGTACCAATAACAGAAAGCACTTGGTATGAAGTGGGAGGTAAATAATAGCAAAATGAAGCAGGCAATGAGGAGAGTTATATAGCTTTGGATTTTGGCAAGCAATGCAACAAGTATAGTTTTTAGTTGGTTATATGAGGAAAATAGATATGACTGAAATGTGTTTTCTGATGCTAACTTCATTAATGGTAGATAAAGATTTTCGAATGAAAACCATGAATATTGGTGCATATTAGCATATAGTAGCTCCTTATCTTTGATTATTATAGAAAAAAACTACTTATTCTACCTTGTGTTATCATGTTCCTTTGTTAGTTTTATTTTTGGATAAGCTGTTTTGTTAGTGAATATGTAATATGTTGAGTTGTCAAAGTTTCCATAACAAAGATATTGAATCTTATTATGAAACTCCATAGTTATATGCCTAAAGACATATGACATCAATGTATTGGTGTTCACAAAAAGGTGTGAATTGGCGGGAACACCTTGACCTCAAGTGTCTTTTGGTACCAGCTATTGTCCACCCCAAAAGGAATAGCTCCGGCAACTCTGCTGGCCCAGTGAGACACCAACTGAAATGAGCACGAGCCGAGACTCGAAGCGGTGACCTTTTATCCACAAAATCTAATGTATTGGTGTAACAAACCATTAACTAATGTCGATCATGTGTCTTTACGAATATAATTAAGCACATTTTCTTGTGAGTAGCTAAAGTTTAGTACTTTATTATTGAATACTCATTCAAGAATGGTTGGAAATTGAAATAAAAGGCATTGGTGTATGGGGAATTAGAGAAATGAGGTTTGACTGTCTTGGTTAATGAGTGTTTCATTCATAAATTTGTAAAAAAAATGAACCATGCAAATTTCCCAAGGTAAGATGTATTAGATTATTATTTTGGTATTTGATTAACAAATAAAAAGTCAGAACAAGAGGGTTAATGAATCGAGAAAAGAAAGAAACATGCCTACTTTTATATTTAAACTTATAAATCATTGAATCTTTAAATAATTGAGATTGTAACAAAACATATATTTAAAGTGTGTCGTGCCTTTGTCAATGAATAGTTGTTTTCATAGAAAAGAGAACACATTTTCATTGTCAAAGTCTTCTGATCATCATGGAACAATAAGAAAAACAAGAATGATACAAAGACAAGTGTGACTAGTTTTGTGTTAAAATCGACGTGACAATTTTTGTTGGTTTGTCAAGAGTGAGTTCGTCACCAACAGTATACTGCAACATGAGTCTAGAAATATAATTAAACATGTCAACCAATGCTCTAACAAAAACACACATGTTTAACGAATTCTAAAGATTACTTATATCTAGTTAGAAAGGACTAGAGAACTCTAAAACGGTGTGTTAGCGGGTGTCACCGATCATAAAAATTGGTGAGGGTGTATCACCTCACATGTGAGGGGAAAGTTTGCACACTTACTTACACGTGACCCGGTTATGAGACCTCCCTCACACACACACACAATGGTGTGCCCCCTCACCGTTTTGAGGGTTGTTTGTGTGTGTCTCTTGTGTGTTTTTAAGTGGACTATATATAAATGGTGGTGAGTAATGGGTGATCGTTACGGGGGTGTGAATGATGAGATGTGACAAAGAAGGGCATGATGGGAGCTGAAGTGATAGTGAGGGGCATGGACGGGGGCATTGGGGTGCCAGGTTGGCACGTGCCACAACCGATTTTACATCACGAAGTGTAAAACTTTTTCTAAAAATGTTGTTTTTTATACGTGCACCGGTATTATTTTTGTGCTACTTAATCTCTTTATGGTGCCGCTTTAGTTTAGTCAAAAAAATCATGATGAAAATTTATGCAACACCCTCTCAAAAATTTTAGCCCCGTCGTCGTTGGTGCGGTGTATTTCAATGGTGAGAGTGAGGACTACACCTAGTCTAAAGAGAATGATGCAACTTTTAGCAACCTAAGACGGAAAAATGTTAGCAACTTTTAGCAACTTGTTATCGACAAATTGTTGGTACCAATTAATGCAATCCTGACCAAAAAAAATTTAAATGCATACAGAAGGTTTCAAAAGATGCATGATGTAGTTGTGGATCAACATCATGTTACTTTCAGCCAAAACGTGGCTCTTCAAACTACAAAGAGGTATCCTCACAGCATTATCTAGTATATACCACTCATAATCATGAACAAACATATATACCCTACATATATACCAACCATGTTTAGTTTCATTTCCAAGATTCTAAGATGAAACCACAAAATAAAGATGGACAACAACATAAATGGAAGAAGAAAAAAAGAGTTGTTATTATACATATGTATAGCTTAGCACTCGAGTATCAAGACCAAAAAACTATATGAATTACAAATGAAAAATCTTATCTACACCTTTATACTCACGTTTCGTTTCGCCTAAGTTTATGAAGAAGAAACTACAAAATTGAATTTTTAAAGTTCGTACGTATACAAATAAAATCAAATAGGCAGGAGACACGGCTAGTCATAACATTCCTCAGGAAATAGCAGGTGTCTTCATGCATAGTCAAATTTAACAAACTGAACCTGATGATTTAAGAACACATGGTTAGGATGCCGCTAAAAATAATATTGATTTCTAATAGGTATGTTCATCGTTCATTTGGTTCTTCAGCATATCAGAAACATATCCGTTATATTCAAACAGAAAATAAAAACTTTTGTCTCTTGTAATATTTTATATTCACAAAGGATACATTTTTATAAGAATCTTTATAACCTAAAATTCGGAATAGCGATTATGATCCTATGAATAATCTCTTTTTGAATGCCTCACACAAAATTTCCACTCTGAAAGTTTATCATGTTTTATTACTACTTACTAGTGCATATAGGAAGCAAAAAGAAGGGGGAGATTGGGTGGATTTGTGTAATGGGTCATTTTTAAATGCGGGTGGGGTTGTGTTGACCCGCAAAGTTCTATTTATCATGTTTTATTACTTACTAGTGCATATAAGAAGCAAGTAACGGGGTCATTTTTAAATACAGGCGGGGTAGTGTTGATCCACAAAGTTCAATTTGTCTGTTATTTATTTTATTTTTTTCCTTGGGTAATAAATGATGACAGAAACTATTATATTACGATAACGATAATCAAACTTCTTGACCCAGAGATCATGTTATGCAACCAAGTAGATTATGGTTAGACACAATATACTTTTGTAAACTTATATACACACGTTACAATCCATACCAATATTAGTTTTTTCAACGATCCATGTATTTTGCTATATCTACATTATGCAGTTTTAAGAAAAAAAGTAAAAGAGGAACTAACCTTGAAAGCATAATTTTCAAGGCAATCTCGGTATCTCACTAACTGATTAATACACAATCTACATCTTCTCTCAAAATAGGTTAGCATAACCTGGATCACTACCTGCATCACCACTAAAACGAGTCATGTAACGCTAAGCTATATTACATAAACTTCTGACAGCAAAATTAAGATCATTACCAGAGTGGACTCTCTACAATATATAAGCTCCCAAATATAATGTAGCGCAAAATTTTAGACCAGTAAAACAAGGGTCACGATCTTTCATATTTTTTAGCGAAATCTTTGAGTAGTAACCGTTGACGAAAGTCTAAATATGTATCTAAGCTAGTTTTAGCCCACTGCTGACAAAAACTTTCATCAGTTGGAACAAATGAACTAAGTGGAAATGGTCCCTTTGGAGCTTTTTTCAGGGCAACCAAAAATCTATGCCGGGGACGAATTCTTTGGTCTAGTGATAAGCTGAGATACGTTGGATACTTGGTCAAAGATTTGACTTCATTTTGTAGTTCATTGACCAAGTACAAGTATTTGGGCTTCAAATTGTCTTCAAGAGATAATGAGAACACCTGTTTATCCACAAAACAGCATTATAACAAGGAAATAAAGAGTTTCGGGTGATGCACTAAAATTAGAGGTGACAAAATGGGAGGGTTGCCGTTAAAAACTTAAAACTGGTAAAACTTGTGGCCGGATTGGGTTGACCCAAAACACTTTTTTGAAAATTTATCTTGTTATGAACAGTTATAGTGTAAAATACAAATATTATATTTTTTTCGCAAGTAAATTACCATTTCAGAATTAAATGATTTAGGTCGTTTTATGCATTCAAAAAAATTCACTTTCGATGTCTTATGAGCAATTTGACCTGTTTAGATTTCGCTGTTTTATATTACATGTTTGACTAGTTAGAGATAAAACATAACCCAAATCAACCTATTCATAAGTAAATGAGTCGAAATTGCCACATGTAACTAACATGATTACAAAACACTAAGCCTTTTTCCGATATAGAAAGCTTCCATTAAACTATGTATCAAATGAAATCTTGCAATATTTAGACCAGGGAGTAGTAAAAAGATAAAATGCACACCTGCGTGAGGCTAGTTGACACTTTCAGTATATCTGAATTATGCATGCCGATACTCCTTAGAAAATTAATTCTTGGTAATAAACCATCTTCAATGCTATAGTGAAGAAGCTGAGGATGTTTAGTAACCATCTTCACTATATTATCCCTCGGTGCTCCAAGTTCTTTACTAAGAAATCTGTACCGAGCATTCCATGAATTATCAATCCTTTGAACCAGTATTTGTGGGCTCAGCTGCACAACTTTACTTAAATCACTCTTTTTAATACCCACCTCTTCAATTAAATATCTAACCGTAGGCTTTAATGAATTTTCAACACTGTATGAAAAGATAGATGGTGTAGCAGTTATTATCTGCCCGATTCTTGAATCTTGAATGCCCAAACTGACCAAAAACGCTACGTGGGATTTGAGATTGCTTTCGACGGTATATTGTAGGATTTGTGGTTGTCTCATGAGTATCTTTCTTATATCTTTGTGTTTGACACCGACACTCATTAAGTAATCCAACCTTTCTTGAGCTGCGTTCACGTTTATTTGAAGTGAAGGAATGTGTCGACCGTACATTTGTATAAAGTGCGAGTCTTTTAGGCCAAAAGTTGAGAGGTAGTCGAGTAACGGGAACCATTTGTCGTCTACTTCTATCTCTTCTGATAAACGGCGATATCTGTTCTTTGAAGACTTCCCTGCCTCCTGTTTGGTACATGTATATTCAATTATAATAAAACAGGATTGAGTAGGCCGATAATAAGAAGCAGAAAGATCATCTAGATGGCCGCAACATACCTTATCTTTCCCTGTGATGTTGTTTCTGTCTAACATGACTTTTCCATTCCCATTGATATTTTTTTGCTTCCTACCCGCCCGTGAAAACATGCTGCCTACAGATTCAGTTTAATCATATAAATACATATATATGACTTACAAGATCTCGAGATCCAAAAAGAATTACCTCCATTTCCATTGATTGCAGACGGCGCTTTGCGTCTGAGTTTATCATCATAAGCAGACCCTGGATCCTGTATAAACACTGAAAAGTCAAAGGGGCTAAAATCGACCAAGGAATATCCGAACTTATTCTACTATGTATACTTGATGAAATGCTGATATCTAAAAATAAGGTTCTCAAATACCGGTGAAGAAGTCTAGGTAAGAAATTTGATATGTGGTTTTGATTCTTCAAATTTGCAATAATCACTTTGGAAACACACATCCAAACACCCCTAATCTAACTATGAAACAAAATGACAACTTATCCCGTTACAAAAGCATGGTTAGATTAATATCTGACTGGACCTTTGTTTTTTTTAAAATTTTCAAGTTACGCTGTTGAGGAAAAAGCCATAACAATGAATCTGCAGAAGTGTCACTGAATACCAATTATTGAGTCAAACTTTTAAGAAGGTGTTTGGCATTGCGTTTTGAAAGTGCGTATGTGTCATAGTCACATAGATTAACCAAAGCTGCTACATAAAAAACTTTTTGGGCATGCTTAAGATGTTTAGGTATTTGAGACAGTTTGGTTATTCAAAATCAAATAGTCAAAATCACTTTTCTGTTGCAGCTACTCCTAAACAAATTATTGGAAACGGTTCTCTGACACGCAAACCCAAACGCAAACAGTATAAGCAGGTTATTTGCTACTTGAAACCTCGATACTATGATTATCACTTTAGCTGCAATGCCAAACACCCATAAATTGTCTATTCAGTTTTAAAGATATTCTGGGGCGTGTTTTTCCAAGTTGCTTATTCACCAGTAAAATATGTTCAGACTTCTTATCCAAATTGCTCAACTAAAAACAGCAATGTTATGCATTCCTAACTAGTAACAACTAACCACCACAACCACTAGGGTGGCCTAGTGGCAAAAAGGCTTGTGACTATCATCACTAAAATGTGAGAGGTTTCAAGTTCAATTTTGCTAGGTGCAAACAACCCTGAAGTAGCCACGTCAACCTCATGCTTTACCCGGTTTGAATTTGTGTGGTGGTGGGTTCAAACCCCGTAGATTAGTCAGCAAAAAGGTTGGAAACTATGATTACCAAAAAAAAAAACTACTAACCACCACTACATGGCATGGTGGTAAGGCACCTAACCTCCTCACAAGAGGTTTCTAAGGTTCAAACTTCACTAGGTTGTCCACATTTAGGGGCAACCAGTGAAAGGGTCGGAAATGGTCACGGTGATAACCAGTTAGGCCACGTACATCTCACTCAAAGACTCGCCCACGGAAGAAAACCTTATCCCTTTTATTCATTCAACAAATTAACAACACAAAGAGCCTTAAAAACCCAAATTTTCATAACCCCTAAAAACACAAAACACTAAAACAAAACAAAAAAAGACAAAATCTCACATCAAAAAGCCAATCATCCTCATCATCATGAACATCTTCATTTTCATTATCACTATCATAAGGAGACAACCTCTGACCAAATCTAGACCTTTTATTAGACTTCAAAATCCTGGGATTTGAATGAGATGAAGGAACAGCAAACCTTGTACAACAACTACTGCTTCTACCTAATGTTCTTGTTGATATAATAAAACTATTTAAGAAAATTGGTGATGGGTATAGAGAGCAAAGTGCCATTGGTTGGATATTGGGGATAAGGTTAAACCCTACTAATAATAATAGTATTAGTCAGAGTCAGAGGATGATGTTGTAGTAGCAGAATATTCACCCCCCATGAATCTATGTTTGGTTTGGTGTCATGATTTCATTCACATGATTCTTAACTACATGTGTTAAATTGTCTTAAACCCTGATTGTGATTGCTTGGTGGCTATTGTTTCTTTTCTTGGTTTTTGCTTTTACTTTCTTTCTTTTGTCTGTGCCCGCTAAATTTAAAAGCTAACAACCATTTATTTTAGTTTATGGATTAGATATGTACAAGGTTTTTAGCCGGCGCTTTGCAGCGGAGTGTTTGCATACATAAGTATTATTTAACATTGAGCTAGTATGTTCTTATTAGATATGTTTAGTATTTTAAGCGTGAGCAATTTAATTAAGCGGTTGCGAATTTACCAAAAAGTATGTTATCAAGCCTTGGTTGCGTTGCGTTTTATAGAGCTTCTTAATTAAAAATGATAGAATGGCGTTCTTTAACAACCGTTAAGTACGGCGGTTAGCAGGACTATTTGTGTAACGAACGTTTAACATGAAGGACCAATTATGTAAAAAAAAAATTACATCTTTAGTCATTAGAGGACCTATTTTGCAACGCAAGTTAAACCTCAGGGACTCTTGCCGCATTTTTGGTTTTTATAAAAAGTATTTAAAAAAAAGAAAGTAACGACCGTTAGTAGATAACGGGAGTTAACTAACGACCGTTAGTCACTTTTACATTAGTCCTTAGAGGACCTATTTTGAAACTCAAGTTAAACCTCGGGGACTCTTGCCGCAATTTCATTTCTTAAAAAAAAAAAAAAAAAAAAAAAAAAAAAGAAGAAGAAGTTAACGACCGTTAGTAGATAACGGCTGTTAACTAACGACCGTTAGTTACTGTGCGTTCTACTGTTCACCATGTTCCTATTGGGTGTGGCAGCAACACATTACAACTTGCCCATAGCCACGTTCGTAAATGTACTTTAGTACAAATAATGAGTAAGTATAAATTAAAAATAAAAGTAAAATGAGTAACATGAGAAGTAACTAAAGTTGTATATTTCAGATGTACTTAAAAAAAAAAAAAAAAAGCACCCCTCGTGAAATTCTTATTTTTTATTTGAAATATGTGACCAGGAGCGGTACTAAAAAAACTTTCAAGAGAGGGCAAAAGTTAAAAGTGGGTGTCAGTCGAGTTATGTTAGTAACTCGACCTTTGTTGCTATAATGAAATTGATCTTACTTTTAATGAAAGTGAAGTTTTCGGTATTTGTTTGCATGCGAGAACCAAAACTAAGAATTGATGATGATATGCGCAATATTAAGCACATACTTGCTTTTTCTGATCGATATTAAAACAAGTAGTTGAAGCAAAAATAAAAAATTTGATAACAAACATACACAAAACTATAGAGTAGCGCAAGAATTGAACATTATATCTCCACAAAAGTGCAAATGTCCTTAACCACTTAACTATGATGCAACTATTGGATAATTTTTCATAGTTATAATATTTACCTATTTATGGGGGCAAAATGAAATTCTCTTATCAATCGACATTATTCAAGTGAATTTTGCGGGTGCCCCATTGTGATACCGCCCCCTGTATGTTACTGAAAACATTTTTCATTTTTCTTATTTTTCTTATTTTTCTATTTAGTTGATCTATTCCTATAATAACATAATAACATATGGCAAAATTTTAAGAGTGTATAAGCAAGTGAGTTTTAAACTTTTAATTATTCTTAAAATTGTATTTTTATTTATTTATTTATTTATCTTTTCATTCATTAGTCCGGTAAACATGATAGGTCATATTCATATATGAACATTAAAAGATTTCAATCCTTATTATTATTATTATTATTATTATTATTATTATTAATTTGTGTGTTAGATTTATTCGAAGCTGAAAATCAGGGGCAAGCACAATCGAGTTTGAGTCGATTTATGCCCAAAACATAAAACTGAGATCGATTAGTTTTTTTTGTTCGGTTTTTCAGTTTTTTGTCAGTTCCTTATAAATCCGAACACGACCTGATAGACGTGTGATCCGAGGTAATAAATAGACTAAAATACACGGTTGGTCCCTAAACTTGGCAAAACGCATCGCGTTGGGACAAAACTCGGCCTTTTCATTGTTGGGGGTCCCTATTTTAAGTTTTATACTCGCTACAGGTCCTTTGACCATATTGCCGTTAGTCAAGGACATCTTATGGCGTTAGATTTGTCTTTAGTCCAAGGGTACATTTGTCAATTCCATATTTCAATTAAAAATTTCTTAATTATTGCCACATGTAATGTAACCCTCTTCCCGCCCCAATAACACATAGTCTGTATTATTATTCGTCCCAGAACTTTCGTTACAAGAATTACCAGAATTCACAAACCCTAATTGCATGTCACAAAACCCCTGTTTATCAATCATAAAACCGAAACATGGACTTTACTCTATGGAAAGTAAGAAGACATCCAGGTTATCCAGTTGATGATACCGTCATATACAACTCTGCTAAGAAGAAATACGGTACTGTTTTTTTTATTATTATAGTCATTGGAATTTGTAATTAGGATATTTATTGTTTCCCAATTAAGTTTTTAGAATGCTTTAAACATATATTGACATGTTTTCAGGTGGTAGATCTAATATGTTTAGCATGAGGGCATCACAATGGTGTCTTTAAATACTGGCCTGGTAGAATATACGTTGGAGGTATGGAAACTTTAGTTGATTTGGTTGATGTTGATAGTGTGTCAGTTGAAGAGTTTGATGTTCTTATGTATGAATTGGGTTATGAGCTTGGTTCAAAAAATTACTATTACTTTGTTAAGCCTGGTAGTAATTTAGATGATGGTTTGTATAGCTTAAGTGAGAGTGATAATTTAAAAATATTGAAAGATCTTGTTGATGACCATAAGATGATAGAGGTTTATGTTGAAAATGGTAAGACAACATTGGATGTTGATCAAATGTCACCAAAGTCAATTAGGACAGTTATTGCTGATGTAGATGCAACAAAGAAAAAGGCAGCTCTTGCTATTGTTCCATATTGCTCAAAGAAATTGTTCTTAGAAAACATTGTTAATAAATCTGTGGTAGAGGATATATGTGAGGTTACACATCAACCTTTGGAAGTCAATACTTTGGTGCAATATAGTCAGATGCCAGAAACAGAACCCTTGTTTCCATCTGTAGAGGTCTGTCAGACTGAAGATGTTGTAGGTGATGTCAACCAGCATATAGATAAACATGTTGAGCATATCCAAATAGATAGTCCTGAAGAGGTATGTCAAAATGATCAAGAGTTAGGTCATCATGAGGAGGAAACATGTAATCCTGTGGATCATATCCAAAAGGTAAATCTGTACAGGTAAGTGAAATCGATGAACCTTTAAGTGATGACAATGTGAGTGAGACATACAGTTATATGAGTGACGATGATGATATTGAGAACAATGGTGATGGAAACACAGTTGTCGATGAGGCTAATACTTTTGAGGAGCCTGATTTTGATGTTAATATGTTCAAAGTGACTGAGACTACAGATTTACCATCTATAGGTACCACCAGCCAGCTACCACATGATTTTTTTAAGAAAAATGAGTTGGATCTGTTAAATGATAATAATTTTGCAAGTGGTTCTGAGAATGAGGATGAGTATGTTATTAGGAGGAACAAATTGAGGGCATACGAGAAACAAAAGTTAAGTGAGGCAGCACAAACAGAGGACGAAATCTTTTTTTTTTTTTCTGTGGTCAAAGTTTTGCAACTGCAAAAGAAGTGAAAGATAGGATCTACCTGCTTTCAATAAAGACTAGGAGGAAATTGCAACTAATTAAGAATGACAAACAGAGAATTAGGGTTAGGTGTCTTGGACAAATACCTGTTTTTGGAATAACTGAAGGATCAGGGCTGGGAAAAGCCCCAAAGAGGAAAAATGGGCCGATAACTAGAGGCCTTGGTAGGGATGTATATTTGCGAACACGCAAGGAGCAAGCAACAGATTGTCCATGGTTGTTGTATGTAGCCAAAAATACAGCTAACGATGGATGGATTATTCGAACTTTCATGGATGAACACAAATGTTTGCAATCAAGAGACATTAAAGCTTGTGACTACAAGTTTCTTTCGAAGCAAATAGTTGACCAAGTTCAAGTCAATCGAGATATTCCAATCAAGGTTGTTCAAGATCAGCTCAGTAAACAGTTTGAAGTTCAGATGTCTATGCAAAAAGCATTAAGGGGTGATCATAAGCAGCAATACACCCTTTTAAGAGACTATGTTGAAGAGTTGCAGAAAACTAACCCAGATACAACAGTTAGGATAAGTGTACAAACTGCAACAGATGCAACAAGTCCAACCAGAGTTTTCAAGAGAATTTATGTATGCTTAGGTGCTTTGAAGGAAGGATATAAAGCTTGTCAAAGAGAGTTATTGGGGTTAGATGGTGCTTTTATGAGGGGTCCTTTTCCTGGCCAGCTTCTTACAGCATTCGGTATAGACAGCAACAATGGAATATACCCTTTAGCCTACACGGTTGCAGAAGCTGAAAGCAAAGACTCATGGATTTGGTTTCTTGAATGTCTAAGAGATGATCTTGACTTGCAACCAAACTCAAACTACACTTTTATCAGCGACAGGCAAAAGGTTATGTTACCATTTAGTTGATTAGATTCACTTGTATTTTCGTTAAATGCAAGTTTTATTAGTAACGAATTGATGTTTATTTGTGCAGGGGATGTTTATTTGTGCAGGGTATCATTCCAGCGTTAGCAGAAGTATTCCCTAGTGCTGAACACATATATTGTTTAAAGCACATCTATGATAATATGAAATTGCAATGGAATTCTAAAGCATACAAGGAACATTTGTGGAGATGTGCAGCAGCAACAACCGTCCAACAATTTGAGGCAGCCATGCTGGCATTCAGGAGGTTTAGCGAACCTGCCCATGCTTGGTTAAGTAAGATACCACCAACCCATTGGACAAGGTCGCATTTTTCAGGTACCTAACCAAATCTATGTCTACTTGTACATCGTATGTTATACGACATTTTTCAGGTACCTAACCAAACATGTTGTAGGGAGGGCTCATTCTGATGTGTTACTTAATAACATGTGTGAGGTGTTCAATGGGAAACTAGTGGGAGGTAGGCACCAACCCATCATTACTGCTTTGGAATACATTAGAGAGTACTGTATGAAAAGAATAGTGAACGTTGTGAATGTGATTGACAAGTGTGCCGGACCATTAACACCAAAGGCAACACTCATGTTAGATGCAATCAATAAAGAGGCTTATAGGTACACTGATTTATGGGTTGAAGGAGAAAAGTATGAGGTCAGTGGATGGGGAGACAAGTGTATTGTGAATGTTCAAGCTAGGGCTTGTACATGTAGAAGATGTGAGCTTACAAGTATGCCATGTAAACATGTTGTTGCTACCCACCGGTGTATGAGGTTCAATGGAATGCAAGTAGGATCTGTTGAATCATGGGTTCATCCATGTTACTTGCTTAAGACTTGGGAAGAAACTTACAAACACCACATCCAGCCAATAAATGGTTATGAGCATTGGTATAAGTCAGAAGTGCCTACAACCATTCTTCCACCTAAACATCATAAACCATTAGGTAGGCCACGAAAGAAAAGAACCAGGGCTTTTACTGAAAATGATAATAGTGACAAAACCAGTAACTTGTCACAGTCTAGTAAGAGTGTGGTTTGTGGTATTTGTGGAAATGCTGGACACAACAATAAAACATGTCTTGGGCAAAGAGGTGTAACAGGAAGTCAAGGCACTACACAACAGTCTCGAAAAACAGGTTCATCCCAGCCAAAAGTTACAGCAAAGAAGAAGGCAAAGGTTACATGTGACAACTATGAAGGTAATGATCAACCAAGTGTGGTCCAGTCTCAATCTGGAAGTCAAGTTGATGCTGCTTCTGGTGGGTCTCCAAAACAATTTTGGACTAAGACCAAGATTATAGCAGCAAAGCTTTCTTCACCACAAAAAAATGTTGGTTAAGCATATGAAAGCCAATGTTATCCATCGAATATGCATTCCCCTAAACATTATTTGCTGTGTTTAAACAATGTATGTTTCTGAACTTTGTAGACTACAAAATTTTATGCATTTGGAAATATATCCATTTGCGTTATGTATGAAATCATGTCATGTTAGTGTATGGGTTAAATTGTGTTTTTATTGTATTGTTTTTATAGAGTCTTCATACATCTGTGTTTTGAGTTGGATACTGTTATTCTATTATCACAAACACTAATGAAGGATCAAAGATGGATGAACAACACCATATCAAGTTTATGTTGATACTCAGAAATGGTGTCGGTTCACACATCCTTGAGACTTCATACGTCTATGAATCTTGGATATGTGTTTTGAGTTGGTTGCTGTTATTCTATCATCACAAACAGGAATGAAGGATCAAAGATGGATGAACAACACCATATCAAGTTTATGTTGAGACTCAAAAGTGGTGTCTGGTCATCCATCTTTGAGACTTCATATGTCTATGAATCTAGGATCTGTTGAACTTGGATTTGTGTTTTGAGTTTGGTTACTGTTATTGTTGTTCCCTATTCACTATCGTAAAACAGTTAAAAGTATTTAAAGACAAGTTAATAGTGAATCTATGACTGATAAGATGTAAGTAAAACACACTGAATAATTTTCAACATAATATTCTTTATTAGAAATGAATCAAACAAGAATACATTACCCAAGTACTTGTGGAATAGTACTTGGGATTGAAATGACAAAGGGTGTAACTCCTTATGAAGCTCAGGCTAAGTCTGAGCACAACTACAAGTACCCACTGAGCTATCTCAGGGATTAAGTTGTATTTGGAGGAGTGAAAGATGACTTGCGTGTATGTGTGTTTTTACAATTCACAAGCTTGAATCTTTCACTCCATCTCTTATGCTATTTATACAAGTATGAGTTTTAACTCTTTCCTAAGTGACAAACTGACAATTTACAGAAGACAAAATACTGATGTATTTTGTCTCTGTTTACAAATACTATATTAAGTAAGAGACAAGACTGCTTTCCAAAGGTCAGTGATGACACTGAGCCTGATCGTTTGCCATTCAGGGAAAGTTGACTTTGGTTGATAAGGACTTCGTCTTATCTTATTCAAACTTAGCCCGCCTTATCCCGCTCATTCTTCAGTCTTCATATCCTTCAGTCTTCTACTTTAGTTTGTCTTCAGTGTAAGTAGCTGGAGAGGAGTTTTAGGGATTCAGTGAGTTATTGTCATCATTCACTGAATCCACCATCTTCTTCTTGACTCAGTCTTCACCCTTTAAGTTCCGCCTTACTGAGTGGAGAGACTTCTTCTTCGCCTCTTACTGAGTATCCTGAAGATGGCTCACTGAGAGACTATGCACTCAGTGACCTGTTAGTGTTTAATGGTCTAAACACTTGGGATATTTTCTATTCAAATCCTAGATTAAGGGGTTTGGGTATTTACTAAACCCAACAGTCTCCCCCTATTTGGATATACAAATAGCCTTAGTGTTTGATCAGTGTAAGTGAGAAAATGTCTTATTCTTACACTGAATGTACTAATGAATACAATAAGGAACACTACTAGTAATAGGAACCATGTAATGTGATCAATAAAAGATGTATGTTTTGCTTTATCCTTTTGTACTAGTAATAGGAACCATGTAATGTCATTCTAGATGGATTCCCAGTGCTTAAAGCTTGACTTTCTTTGTGATGAGTATTTCCCTGTCAGGATGCTCTCTTATCTTGGCTTTTAAGTCAGCACAAAACTTGACATTTGCAGGAGTCTGAATTTGAGAGGCCACTGGTATGTAGCTCAGCATTGTAGCCACTCCTGCCTGATCAATGTCACTCCACCTTTGGAATGCTGGGTTCCATAGACATCAATGAAAAATAGCCCTCTTTCAGGCTTTTCTATCACAAGACAGTTGACAAACTTCACCCCTTCAGGCAGCTCCCTGTTGCATTCAAGTCCAGGCACTTTGATCTCAGGCTGGAACTCAACTCTCTTTCTCTTGCCCTGTTATGACTGAGGTTGAGATCCTTGTGGTGCAGTTAAGGCAGGCTGAATCCCCAGTTGTGCTGGTGCATCCCTCAGTCTTTCATACCTTTTGCTGAGCATTTTCATCAGCTCCTTAACCACCGCATTCTGCTTTTTTTTCAATTATTGGACCAAGCTCATCGAGTTCAGTGATCTCAAAGTCAGTGAATTTTAGGGGATCATGAACCTCGAAGTGCCTTTTATCATCCCCCTGTAAACATTCATTGCCAGTGGTTTGGACTTGGGGATGATTCTGACTTCAGTGATTTTCTCAGGCAGCCTTCTGCTTGTCATTGACCAGTTGTAATGGTCAATTCTGTGGAAAACTAGAAGGGGGGTTGAATAGTTTTACAATTAAAACTTCCTTTTAAATTATTTAGATCGACTTACGTCAATCTATTTGGTTATGTGTGTTGGATGTTGATAAACAAGCATATAAAGATATATAATGAAAAGATAAGAGTAAGAAGCACAAAACCACAACGCGAGTATTTATAGTGGTTCGGCTACAAGGACACCTTCCTTGCCCTACTCCACTCCCCGAGTCACCTACTCGAGAGTTTGTAAACACTACACCAATCTCCTTATGGCGGAGAAGCCTTCACAACGTCGCTTAACCTTTTTCCGGTACAAAGCTAAATACCGAGTTCTTTCACACCAAGGCGAACCACACCTAACACAACGTCGCCTACCCTTTATACGGTGCTAGGCTAACCACCGAGTTCTTTCACACCTTAAGTGAACTACACCTTCACAACGTCGCCTACCCTTTATTAGGTACTAGGCTAAGCACCTAGTTCCATTGTAATGGAGGAACTACCACCACACTACACCAACGACTAATCCCAAAGGAGATCTACTCCTTTACAACATCATCAAGGACATCAATATCCTTGGATCTAATGCTAGTCTATCTAGTACATCGAAACACACCATATCGAATGTACATCTAAGGCACCTTTCACTAATGCCTTTGACTAGATCTATAAGACACCTTTCACTAATGTCTTGTGTCTTTACTTCGAAGCACCATTCACTAATGCTTCAAGTCTTGACTTCTAAGCACCTTTCACTAATGCTTCTTGTCTTGACTTCTAAGCACCTTTCACAAGTGCTTATCCTATAGACGATAGATACCTTTCACTAATATATTCGTCTTGACACTTGAGACATCTTTCACTAATGTCTTCAACACTACACTTCTTTAAAGAAAGAAAGAGATCATCAACAAGAGGACTTCAATAGCCTTGATGATGAGGAAGCATGGCAACTCATGGACTTGAGCTTGCTTGACTTCAAAGGTGGTGATCTTGCCTTTAAGAGGAACCTAGAAGATCACACAAAAACAAAACTACAAGCATAGATCTCTTGGATCTAAGGTTAGTGAGATTTAACTCAGGGGAGAAAGTGTATTGGAAAGGGTTGAGAAATAATAAAGAAATTGCTCACTATTTATAGAGGAAAAATCCTACTGTTTCCCCGGATCCCACGGATCCCTTCCACTTGGGATCCGGCTAGCACAAAGCCAGGGATCCGTGGAACGCTCCTCTTTGCCCATGGGTATTTTTGGTTATGGGTCATGGGTCATGGGTTATGGGTTGATCAATGGTTTTCTTTCTAGATACAATGAACTTGGTTAAGTGGTATAAATAAAACCATGGGTTATGGGTCAAAACCATTTGCTAGTTTTTACCTATTTAGTATATACTTGTTTTTACCCATTTTAGTATATACTTGTTTTTACCCATTTTAGTGTATACTTAGTTAAGTATATGTTAACCCAATATGTAAACACTAGTTGTTATACATATCTATATCTCAAGCATAAAATCACTTGTACTTATTTTAGTGTTTTATGTGAAAGCGCAAGTATGTTAGAAAACTATTAGTTCAAACCATTTACGTATTTTATTTGTTTCGTTAATATGATTTTACGTTTGTTATCGACAAAACATTAGAAGATCGTAAAATATAAAGAAAAAATTACACGTTTGGTCCCTATGGTATACCCCAAATAACAACTTTAGTCCCTAAGTCGTTTTTATTTCACCACCAGTATCTAATTTTGAAACTTTGCACGCTTTTGGTCCCTATTTTGGATGGGCGTTAGTTAGTCCGTTAAGTATTTTGCGCTGTTAGTCATTCGTTAATAAATTTTGCACCGTTAGTCCTTATTTTTTAAAATATAGTTTTCCCCAGTTAGTCCCTCCGTTAATAATAGTTATCGCCCGTTTTTTTTTATGTTTTTGTCCGTTTACGTTCGTTTTTTAACGTTTTTGTCCGTTTTTTTTCGTTTTCGCCCGTTGTTTTACGTTTTTGTCTGTTTTTTTCCTTTTGCGTTCGTTTTTTTATCTGTTTTCGCCCCGTTTTTTTACGTTTTTGACTGTTTTTATCCGTTTTCGTTCGTTTTTTAATCTTTTTCGCCAGTTCTTTTACCTTTTTTTCCATTTTTGTTCGTTTTTTCCCGTTTTCCCCCGTTGTTTTACGTTTTGTCCGTTTTTCGTACGCTTTTATCGGCTTTTGTCCGTTTTTCGTACGCTTTTATCGGTTTTCATCCGTTTTTGTCCGTTTTTCTTACATTTTGTCCGTTTTTCTTTCGTTTTTGTACGTTTTTGTACTATTTCAAAATATTGAAAATTTTTTCCAAAAAGAAAAAAAATTTGGAAAAAAAATATTTCCGAAAAAAAAAAATTCAAATTTCAAAAAAAAAATTTGAATATAAAGTTTCAAAAAAAAAATT
>BPTQ01000008.1:315201631-315251017 GCA_019973895.1 Chrysanthemum seticuspe
AAAAAAAAGCAAAAGCGGGCAACAAAATGCAAAAACAGACAAAAAAAAGGAAAACGCAAACAAAAAATAGGCAAAAGCGGGCAAAAAAAATGCAAAAACAGACAAAAATAGGCAAAAACAAGCAAAAAATTAGAAAAAACGGTCAAGAAAATGCAAAAAAAAGGCAAAAACAAGCAAAAAAGGGCAAAAGGGGGCAACAAAATGCAAAACAGGCAAAAAGCATGCGAAAATAGCCAAAAGTAGGTAAAAACAGGCAAAAAGAATGTAAAACAGGCAAAAAGTATGCGAAAATAGCCAAAAACCGGCAAAAAGCATGCGAAAATAGCCAAAAGTAGGCAAAAAAATGCAAAAAAAAACGAACGTAAACGGAAAAAAACATACAAAAACGTAAAACAACGGGCGAAAACGGATGAAAAACGAAAAAAACGGACGAAAACATATAAAAACAGATGAAAAGAGATAAAAACGTAAAAAAACGGATGAAAACCGATAAAAGCGTACGAAAAACGGCCAAAAACCGATAAAAGCGTATGAAAAACGGACAAAATGTAAGAAAAACGGACAAAAATGGATGAAAACCGATAAAAGCGTACGAAAAACGGACAAAACGTAAAACAACGGGGGAAAACGGGAAAAAACGAACAAAAACGGAAAAAAAACGTAAAAGAACTGGCAAAAAAGATTAAAAAACGAACAAAAACGGATAAAAACAGACAAAAACGTAAAAAAAACGGGCGAAAACGGATAAAAAACAAACGCAAAAGGAAAAAAAACAGACAAAAACGTAAAACAACGGGCGAAAACGAAAAAAAAGGGACAAAAACGTAAAAAAACGAACGAAAACGGACAAAAACGTGAAAAAACGGGCGATAACTATTATTAACGGAGGGACTAACTGGGGAAAACTATATTTTAAAAAATAAGGACTAACTGTGCAAAAATTATTAACGAAGGACTAACAGCGCAAAATACTTAACGGACTTAACTAACGCCCATCCAAAATAGGGACCAAAAGCGTGCAAAGTTTCAAAATTAGATACTGGTGGTGTAATAAAAACGACTTAGGGACTAAAGTTGTTATTTGGGGTATACCATAGGGACCAAACGTGTAATTTTAAACGTTTTTACGGCTTATTTGTATTAACAATCTCCCCCTTTTTGTTGATGACAAAACATAAAATTATTTTAAGGAAAAGCTAAAATTCGTAGAAGTTTGAATTTGTAGTTTTTACTTTCTTCTCCCCCTTTTTGTCGAAACAAAAAGTGTTTGAAAAAAAGCAACACAACGTTTTTAAGAAAAAACATGTGAAAGGAAAAAAATAGAGAGAAAGTAACGGGAAAGGATCCCGTCGTTACTCCCCCTTAACGAGTCCATCCCTAAGTAAGGGCGTCAAGAAACTAATTCTAATATAGTTCATTTGCAACTAACTTTTGCAAAAGATTACGTCTATGTGACGGGTGTGCTCCCCCTAGATGATTGCAATATTTGCAACGGGAAGTCATGAAATATAAATCAAAGGTTGCAAGTAATTTTGCAACGTATTGTTTCGACACCAAGCTCCCCCTAGCTTTAGGATGTCAAATTCTTTATGTGTTAATTGAATAACTGCAAAACAAGGGTTAGAAAACAAGTATAATACACAATTTCCTGCAAATGTGATTTAAGTTAGTAAAAATAAACTTTCTGTCTTCACGGATCCCACGGTTCCCTCCTAGTAGGGATCCGTCTAGGCAATTTTGAGGGATCCGTCTGGCTGATGATTAAGATCAGCAAAGGAGATATAACAAGTAATGTTTTCACATAAATGAGATATGAATACATATGCTCAGAAAGATAACAAGTAGCATGTAATTCCATTTAATAAAACAAGAGTTATGATATACATGACTCTAAAAATAAGAAAACAAACAGTGCATGACTAGGAATTTCTAGACCAACTAACGCTTGATGCTAGGACACCACTAAAATTCTTCTAGCTCAAGTTTTGTTTAGGTTTGATCTCGTCGAAACGTTCGAGGAGATGATAGAACATGAAACGTTGGTCTTCTCGTACTTCATGTATCAAACTTTCAACATGTTGACAATGGTAGCAATCTTTGTCATGGCTAGGTAGTGGTGGTAGATGAAATGAAAAGGCTTGATGCGAAGGATCAAGTGAATCGGCTTGTGGAGCTTCAAACGATGAAGGGATTGGTGGAGGTGCATTTGAGAATGCCTCGACCAAGAATGATGGTGGTGGTAAAGAAGTGTCAACTTCCATATGGTCGGGTGGTTGACTTTGATGATTTCTCATAATCCAAATATGATTATATGATGGAGACGGCGAAAAGGAAGCCGGAGCAAGTGTTGACTCAACACCTTGATTTTGAACCATTATTCCTCCTAATGAGGAGAATGTTGTCGGCGGAAGCGGATGAGACGGCCTAGGAGGCAAGTCCTCTAAATTGTAGAGGTGTGGTGATGATAGTGGTGAAGTAAATGAAATAGCTCTAGGAACCAATGGTGATGGTTTAGTGGAGATGATATTGTTTGGCCTAGGAGGTATGGTGGTGTTAGGCATAGGTAGTTTTGTGGGTACTATCCTTTTAGGAATTGGTTTGATTGGATGATGAAGGATTCTCTCATTTGTTGGTTTGACGGGAGATGATTCGGTTGAGGAGATTTCGTGTATAACACGAGCCTTTTTCATGGGTGGTTCTTTGGTGGATAAGTTACTACTTGGGGTTTTCCTCATGATGAAATGATTTCAAGAGCTGAAAGTTAGAGTGAGAGTGATGACTATGGAGGTCCTAACAAGGTGGTTTATAAACTAAGAGATTTGGCAAGTGCATTTAAGCTTAAAGCCACTAGGATTCATTGGAATGTGATGATTGACATGCACAAGAGTCAACTTCAGAGGTTGGACTGATCTAGGAACTCATTTAAGATGAGATTGTAACCACCGGTAAATTTTACCTCGTATTAAACTAATATAATATTCTAACGAAAGAATACTTATCCATTTTCTACGTCCAATTTTTTTTATATAAGAAACGATATCCTTTTATTTGATCACAACCACTAGCCAATGTAATGAACCTCACATCTTTAATAAACATAAACATCTTTATATGTAAAACTATAAAGGTTCTCAACGTTTATTTACCACTTTACGTTATTACGTTAACGTACAATTATTAAACTTTCGAACTAAACGTTAGCCATTTATTAGAGTTTTCACGAAGCCTTAATTTATTTTAACTATGATTTTACACAACTAAATCATAATTACCAAAGTACAACATTTTATACCTATAGTACAAGTCATAAAAGCACGGAACCTAACTATACTTTAATTTCCGTTACAAGCCCTAATATACAATTCTATGATTTTATGTACATGATATACTTTCAAAATATTAATGTACAAGTCTTTCAAGCATATGTACAAGTCTTTAATGCATACAAGCTTAATACTTATATAAATTATATAATAAACCTCAATGTACCTACCTTAAAGCACATGATACAAACCTATATTGCACAAGCCTTTAAAATTGACTTTCCTAAATTTTCAAACCTAATGTACAACTCTCCAATGCTTGAGGTACAAGTATTTTATGCATATATGTTAAATATATCATTTACCTAAGTTAAACTAGTAATTATCTAAAGTAAATTACAAACCTAACTAAGTATACTACATCTCTACACTCTAGGTACAACTCACTAAGGCCTAGGTACAACCCTTCAATGCCAACGCCCCTCCCTTTTACCCTAGTTAAAATTGAACTAACTAAGTTACCATTTAATTACCTAGTATACATGTAAAAACCCTAGCCACAATTGATTTACTTGCACCTAATATTTACACATCACTTTGTTTCCCTCATCTTGACAACTCTTCTAGGCTCATATTAGGCCACACCTCTTCATGCCTTCTTGAAATCACTTACACCATTCATGTTTAATGAAACACATCGCCATGTCTCTTATCTTGTGAGACATGCTGACATAGCAATTGGAAAACCATGCACTCCCCTTCCTATATAAACACCCAATACACCCTCCTCTTTGAGTCTCATACAACACACACATTATCTCATACCCTTCACACATCCCACGCACCATAAACATTTCCCATACTCACATATTTACTGAAAATTCACCCTAAGTAGTGAAGCAAGGGAAGGAAGAAGTCTTGTTCAACTTAGAAATCCACTTGGTCTCATTTTGGTTCTTGTCAAATTCCAAGTTTGTAAGTCTATTAAACTCAACCTATTTCGTTTTAACTTTTAATATCAATTGCATACTGTTAAAAAGGATTTTATAAGGAAAACGTAGCAATTTGAATCACTTAAAACGAGTACACGAGTCAAAAGTTATGGTCTAAAGAAGTTGCCAAAAATCTGTCCGAACTTTCTGTGGACAGAACACTCGGGCACGCGAAACGAGGCATTTCTGGTCCGTTTCATGAAAAAGTTAAAACACGAAAGTTTTCCAGAACGACGTTTTCTTCAAAAACTCAAGTGCACGGGTCTAGAAAACGCATAACGAAGCCAAAATTTAATAAAAATCCGAACAGCTCTTATGTATAAGTTACAAAAACAGGCCTAACCCCCCCTACTTGCCCTCATTTATCTACTTCATGTTAAAGGTATTAGGGTCAACCAAAGTACCATTGTAAACACTACCTAGGACACTATAGAACGCCCCCATAACCCGGTTAAAAAGCCTAGTCGTTATGTTTAAAAACAGCCCATCGTTTTGGTCAAAAGTCCTAAACGTCAAAAAGCTTTTTACAACAAGTATGTGGGAAAACACGGAATTTTTGATAAATTTGATTAGGAACTATCTTGGAAACATTAGAAATGGGTAAAACAACATTTCACAAGGTCGCATGCAAAAGATATAGAGTATTATGATTTAAAAACGAAGGTTGCAAGTTGGCAAAAATAGCCTAAGTACCCCTTTTCCGTAATCAATATCTTGCAAGTTAAAAGGTTTCAAAGTACGAGGTTTACACCGTCTTAAAGGGCTTGCTGCAAAGTTGTTAATGCCCCTATAACGTCTTTAAAAACACTTATGGTCTATTTTATAATTAACCACCAAGAGGGTGACTCGCGGGAATTTTCATAAATAAGCCTTGCATACATTTTTCAAAAATTGAGTCGTGGGAGTTATAGGATGATGCGAAATAACTTAAAAAGAGTAAATAAACATATTACAACATCCCTAGATGACACCGTGAAAGTTAATGGGTTAAAAATAGAATTTTCTTAAAACGCGTCGTGGCCAAGTAGCCATGTTTGTGGACTTGTATCTTTCTAATCAAAGAGAACTAGGATATGAGACTTATACCATTTAGAAGATCTTACAGCAAAGTGTTTAAAGGGTCAAATGCGATGTAGAAACACTAGCTTGCCTCGTGTAAAATCTGCCCTTGTTTAGCCTTGTTATCGCCCAAAAACAACAAAAGGCACATAACCCCCCTACTTTGGTAAATCATTGCGACTAAACCGTAAGAGCTTAAGACCTCTAGTTTGAACCATTAGAAAGAAAACTGGACAAACTCTTGAAAGGATCAAGAACGTAGTAAAAACCTCTTAAGGCCTCGCTTATATTTACCCTTACTTTTGTCGATTTAGGCCTAAAACAAGTAAACTTTTCTTATAAAACTACAAGAATAAAAATTGTAATTTTTGAAAAATAAAGTTTTCTTGGGCTAAAAATGTAATTTCTTCAAATCTAATAATACAAGGGCTGATTTTGTCCATAACCCATAGTTGAGGGTATAAAGTGTCATTTTTGAAAGTGCAAGGGTAAAAACCGTAAATATTTAAAATTGTAAATTATAACATTCTGGAAACATAAAATATTTAACTTGGGTTTCGATAAAAAATTTATTAACAATCATCTGAGCCATAAAATAAGAATGATAAGTATTGTTAATTTTTGAAGAGACTTCATGTTACCTAACCATCGATAAAGCATTATAATCACATATAGATGAATACGAATACTTAAACTTGACATATCGATTCAGGTCACGTGTTGGAGCCATTTACCATTTCACTTTGAATTAACTTTTGACATCAATCAGATTTCCATCCAAGGTGAGTCATAGCCCCTCTTTTCCTTATTTTGAATGTTTTGGGGGAGATACATGCTCAAATATTGCTTGATATGTTTACATTTATTTTAAACTCTTACGAATTACCGTTAGTTTCATAGCCCCATTTTCAATTGTTTTGTAAACTCTTTTGGGGGAGATACATGCTCAACTACTTTATTTTACTATCACAAATACTCTAAATTTTTACATACTACTATGAGTCATAGCCCCTCTTTTCCTTATTTTGAGTGTTTTGGGGGAGATACATGCTCAAATATTGCTTTATATTTTTACATTTATTTTGAACTCTTATGAATTACCGTGAGTTCGTAGCCCCGTTTTTATACTTGTTTATTAATTCTTTGGGGGAGATACATGCTCAACTATTTTCATTTACATTCAAAAGTACTTTATACTTTTACATATTACTGTGAGTTCATAGTTCATTTTTTACTTGTTTTTCAAACTCGTGGGGAGATACATGCTACAAATTCGAACACAAGTATTTTTCTATGCTACACCTACACTTGATTGCTATTGCTTAAGTTACTTAATGTTGCCACTAAAAGTCCCTCATATCATGAACCATTAATCACTTGCGAGTGAACGCGAATATCGTGAATAGATCTATTGGCAGTTGACGCCCCATTTGTGTTGACCGGATAGGTAACCAAATGCACGTTATTTGAGGAACTACTAGGAAGTTGGCAAACTCCTAGCTCGAGGGCACAGTGACTTACATCATCTTTATGATGTCTGTTACTTATATCATTTTTATGATATCACACACTGTTAAGGTTTGCGTTCATGAGACTTAAGGCAATATATACTGTGTTGCAATGATACAAATGCTGCAACTACTGAATTTATGGGTACAACAACATGACCCAACCTTGAAATTCGTGTTCAACTGATTACTAAACAAACGAACTATGGGTGTATAACAACGTAACCCACTACTTATTTCATAGATATTGTATTTATGACAATAATCGCTCAAACTTGAAACTATTGAACTAAACCGTTTTATCTATAAACTCTATGAACTCACCAACCTTTGTGTTGACACTTTTAGCATGTTTATCTCAGGTTCATAATTTACGAGGATGGCATGGAAGGGCACGAATACTCAAGAAGGCTATATTATCATTCGAAAACTTATTTAATAAATTGTAAAACCACTGGGACCTCATTTTGTAAACTCTGATATTTATATCGAATGATAAATCTTTTAATATGACACAATTAGAGTTCGTTTTCTGCTATTATAACTGTTGAGCCATGAAGTAACACCCAGCTTGAATTCCGCTGCGTATCACGAAATTGGGGGTGTTACAGAGATAGAGTGTTTGAGTTAGGAAGATAAGTTGAAATGATTGTTTTAGCAAGATTTGACCTATACTATCATCCGGATCCCACGGTTCCTTTCTCATAGGGATCCGTCTAGGCTATTCCTAGGGATCCGGCTAACAGCAACTATGAAATAGTGGAAATGATGTTTCTAAAATCTAAGACCTATACCATCTTGAGTGTTTCAGTCTTCCTAAGTGTCTTAAATGAAGGGGTGCTTAAGTACTTGAAGGTGGTGAGTGATGTAGCTAATGATTGTCTTTTGTGGAAGGATTTGGAACTTTCATGAGTACCAATGAATGAACTAGGATGACACTAAAGATGAGAGTGTCAATTGAAGCTAAATGATCCTAGAGATCAGGTTGTGACTTAGGATTGTGTTTTGGAAAATATCCTAAGGGTTTTGAGATGGGAAAACTAGGATTTGATCAACTTTGATCAATTTTGAGGTGAGGTTGATTTATGATCAATTTTGTCATAATCGAAAGATTTCTAACTTAGATGTGAGGGATCAAGTGAAAAATTAAGTGTGAGTTTTGAGAGCGGAAGAGTGATGGATTAAAACAAAGTTATAGATCTATGAACATCTTAGAGTGTGATCTATGTGAGTTGGAATGAGTAGGAAAGATCAACCTATCTTGATAAGAACTTAATCTGCCTTAAGACACTATGTTTAGCTTAGTGTGAGGTGTTCTAAGGATATGTTTGAAATATAATGCTTGCAATTGCATTTTCTGTTTGCCGGATCCCACGGTTCCCCAAAGATAGGGATCCGTTTAGTACAACATTTGGGATCCGTCCATCTGCTAGGTAGAACCTTTACTAAAGGTATGCAATGATCTTGACAATGCATTATATTCCAAGATTTGTTAAAGGAGTTCTAAAACTAAGATATCAAATGTAAGATGTTTTATTTTATGAAATAAATATGATTACATTGATAAAGCATGAGTAGAGTAGAACTGATCCTATTTGACTATTACTAGGTTCCTTGAGTGTCTTCGCTAGGAGGATCATTATGTGATTGATGGGTATTGGTGGAATCAAGAATGAAGAAAGTCTTCATGAGAGATATGTTTAGCGGTTCCATCATCTTGTTCACAAGTACGTACAACGGACTTTGAAATTGAGGATGGAAGTGCATAACATTATGATAGAGGCGTGTCAAGAACATTCCATAAGGGATGAGTTTATTCTTGGAGCCTTTAAGATTTGCAATTCTCCTTGCGAAGAAGTAGGCGAGATTGTATGGTTGTTGTGTTAGCAAACAGTACAACATGTGAGCACAACAAGCGGGAAGAATTTCTCGATTTCCCCTAAGACTCCAAACATTTTCACGTAGAATGAGAGCAAGAGGCTTGTACTCTTCTCGGATATCCCGTGTATGGATAATGTTTGGATTGGAGTAATATGGTCGAGGTTTGCATATTATGCGATTTAAATCTTCCGGAGAGGGTATGTGTGAACAATATGGACTATTTTCTTCACGAAAGTTGAAGAGAGAATCAAGAGACCAATCTTCGGGGAAGGCACTTTGTCCATGATTTGGAATCCGGAGAATGTGAGCAAAATGCCCAAGGGTTAAAGTGAACTTTTGGTTTTTGATGTAAAACCAAAAAGATAGAGAGCGATCCTCGTTACGAACGAGTTCGACTTGACGGAAGAATTCCATTATGAACCTTGGACATATCTTCTCGTTGATTTCAAGAAGACATTCTAGTCCTATGGCTCGGAAGGAGGTATTGATACCTTCTTCGAATTGTAGAGAGGTGTCTACAATACGTCCTTCATGGAAGTGACGGTTTTCGAGATTATTGGACCCACGGACATGATTGCCAGGTGTGTTGGGCTCAAGGGAGATGTTCGGGGTGTAGACGCTAGTGAGTGAAAAATCAAACTCGTATTCATGCGTCATAGTTGAACCTATAGAAGTGATGGGTTAATAAGAGGTGATGTTTATGGTCAACCTATAATAATCTAACGTTTTTACTAGATTTTTATTAACAATGGTTTTTAGCATTTAGCTAACTCATGGTTTTGAAATTCTAGTGGATTATTACTTTTAGAAAGATAGTGGTTTTTAATCTTGCATGTTTTCCAGTAATACGGATCCCACGGTTCCTTTACAAAATGGATCCGGATAGTATATCTTCCGGGATCCGTGGATCAGTAGTAACAGAAGCAGATTTGATAAAATCATAGGTTTTACAGTTTTTATACCACGAAGTATGTTTAATCCTACATTTTCTTTTAGCATGCATACATGACCTCTAATGTATCACGAAAGAATATAAACCTTATAAAAGAATAATGATAAACACATAATAGTAACCTAGATAAACTAGATTAATAATATTGCATTTCAATACTAAGGGTGATACAAAGGATTGGGTATATGACCCCAATATAGATTAACAATACAAAGTAAATGTCTTCGTATGTGAACTTCATCATTGGGAACACAAGTGCGATGAGCACGAGTGCGATGTAAACCATGTTGATGACGGATCTTCTTGATTTCGATTGAGGTGGAAGGAGGAGGAAGATGAAGTTTTTGAATGAGAGAAAATTTTTGAAATTGGAAGATTTGAAAAAGTGAGGGTTTGATAAAGTGGTCGACGGTGGGAGTTTTTATGGGGAAGGAGGAATTTTTTGAAATTCGTGTTTTGTTTTATTGGATTAAAAGAAGCAAAACATAAGTTTTATATACCACGACTTTATATGAGAAATAAAACACGTATGTGAGAAAAAGGCTTCCTAATGAAGCTTAAAGTAAAACATGTAATTTGCACAAAGGATAATCATATAAATATCTAACTAGGTATACTTAATTATCAAGCAAAGTAAAAAGAAAATCATACCTTTAGCGCACTTAGGAATGTCTTTACAAATGCCACAGCAAATGTCACTCAGACTATTCCCGCTCCTCTGCATTTAAGATACCTTCTTAAGGAAGGTATTCTTGTTACCAAGCGACTCCTAAAGCTTGGTGGGTATGAGCTTTGACTAATCAACATGACAAGGAAGATTAGTGCAATTTAAAAAATAAATAAGAAAAATGTTGTTATCAAATCAACATCCAAACATATAGTTTTAAAAGACATGGTGTTTGTTTTTATGAAAATCCTTCTTTGTAGTTTTCAATTAACCATGGATTGTATCAAGTTTTTAAAGTACAATATACTTCAAGAAACTTGGTAACGAAGCTCTGGTGCCAATTGTGGAAAACTAGAAGGGGGGGTTGAATAGTTTTACCAATTAAAACTTCCTTTTAAACTATTTAGATCGACTTACGTCAATCTATTTGGTTGTGTGTGTTGGATGTTGATAAACAAGCATATAAAGATATATAATGAAAAGATAAGAGTAAGAAGCACAAAACCACAACGCGAGTATTTATAGTGGTTCGGCTACAAGGATACCTTCCTTGCCCTACTCCACTCCCTGAGTCACCTACTCGAGAGTTTGTAAACACTACACCAATCTCCTTATGGCGGAGAAGCCTTCACAACGTCGCTTAACCTTTTTCCGGTACAAAGCTAAATACCGAGTTCTTTCACACCAAGGCGAACCACACCTAACACAACGTCGCCTACCCTTTATACGGTGCTAGGCTAACCACCGAGTTCTTTCACACCTTAGGTGAACTACACCTTCACAACGTCGCCTACCCTTTATTAGGTACTAGGCTAAGCACCTAGTTCCATTGCAATGGAGGAACTACCACCACACTACACCAATGACTAATCCCAAAGGAGATCTACTCCTTTACAACATCATCAAGGACATCAATATCCTTGGATCTAATGCTAGTCTATCTAGTACATCGAAACACACCATATCGAATGTACATCTAAGGCACCTTTCACTAATGCCTTTGACTAGATCTATAAGACACCTTTCACTAATGTCTTGTGTCTTTACTTCGAAGCACCTTTCACTAATGCTTCAAGTCTTGACTTCTAAGCACCTTTCACTAATGCTTCTTGTCTTGACTTCTAAGCACCTTTCACAAGTGCTTATCCTATAGACTACAGATACCCTTCACTAATATATTCGTCTTGACACTTGAGACATCTTTCACTAATGTCTTCAACACTACACTTCTTTAAAGAAAGAAAGAGATCATCAACAAGAGGACTTCAATAGCCTTGATGATGAGGAAGCATGGCAACTCATGGACTTGAGCTTGCTTGACTTCAAAGGTGGTGATCTTGCCTTTAAGAGGAACCTAGAAGATCACACAAAAACAAAACTACAAACATAGATCTCTTGGATCTAAGGTTAGTGAGATTTAACTTAGGGGGAGAAAGTGTATTGGAAAGGGATGAGAAATAATGAAGAAATGGCTCACTATTTATAGAGGAAAAATCCTACTGTTTCCCCGGATCCCACGGATCCCTTCCACTTGGGATCCGGCTAGCACAAAGCCAGGGATCCGTGGAACGCTCCTCTTTGCCCATGGGTATTTTTGGTTATGGGTCATGGGTCATGGGTTATGGGTTGATACATGGTTTTCTTTCTAGATACAATGAACTTGGTTAAGTGGTATAAATAAAACCATGGGTTATGGGTCAAAACCATTTGCTAGTTTTTACCTATTTAGTATATACTTGTTCTTACCCATTTTAGTATATACTTGTTTTTACCCATTTTAGTGTATACTTAGTTAAGTATATGTTAACCTAATATGTAAACACTAGTTGTTATACATATGTATATCTCAAGCATAAAATCACTTGTACTTATTTTAGTGTTTTTGTTGGGATATGAAAGTGCTGAAGATATCAAAGTACTGAAGATATGAAAGTACTGTAAACTGCAAAGTACTGGAAGAAGTCAAAGAGTCAAAGTACTGCTAAAGACAAAGTCAAAGTACTGCAAGATAAAGTCAAAGTACTGCTAGAACAGAAGAACTGTTATATTCGTTTATGGAAAGTATTGTATTCCATGTTTAGATTACTTGTCGTACAAGGTTATCAATTGTAAACCGACTAGGATATCCTTGAGTCTATAAAAGGACTCCTAGATTGGCATTAGAGGTACGATTTCAGAAAAAGAGTTTTAGAGTTTACGAATTAAGAGTTTAGAGAAAAGTTCGAATATCTTAGAGTTGTATTAGAGTATCTGCATAATAAGCAGATTTAGAGTTTGTTAATAAAGTTTTCTTCTTAGCTTTGTTAAGTAAATTCCGCGTACTTGATAAAGATTGCTCAGTGTTTCTTTGTTAATAACTTAGGATTTATCCGAGGTTATTAAACCTTAACAAGCTAGTTTAGTTTGATTAAAGTATATCGATCCAACAAGTGGTATCAGAGCTTGTGTGGAAACTCTGACTAGGAAGAAATTCTACTTCAACAATATTCAAGATGTCGACTGCAGCTACATCAACTCCTGTTACTGAGGTATGTTCTAATTGTCATGATCTTTATCAAAAGGTACTTAATGCTTATGTGATTGAAAGAGATAATTGTATTAGGGCTAGGTCTGAGGTAGCAGGATATCAAATTACTTTAGAGTCTATAGAAGCTAAAATCATAACACATGAAAATAATGAAATGGCTTGGGCTGAAAAGTATGAACAACAGGATTACCAGTTAAAACTTAGTGAATGGAAACTAAACTGTAAAATTGCCGAAATTGAGAAATTAACTAAGGAAAGAGATGATTTGGTAGCAAAGTTTGCTGCTTGGGGAGAGTCTGGCTTGTCCCATGTTGCTTATGTAGAAAAACAGAGAAGGGCTTACATTAGAACAGGCTTAGGATTTGGAATGGACTTTAGTAACATAGATGAAAACCAACCTAGTGATCAGGATGATGGTGTTTTTGAGGACATAACTACTAGTGATGATGAGCTTATTAACTATCTAGATTCATCTAGTAATGAGGGCTTATTAAGTGAACCACCTCCTGAATATAAGAAAGACAATGGTTATCATGCTGTTCCTCATCCCATTAGTCATCACCCCTCTAGGCCTGATGTTTCTCGTTATGGAGTAGATAGTCTAGAGTTTAGGAATAAGCTAATTGCTAAATCTAGATCTGAGAAACCCAAAGAAACTGTTGAAAACAAAGTTCAAAATCCAGCAGTACCTTTAAATCAAAGTACTGCTCAAAAAGCAGTACCTTCTGCAAAACCTTTTCAAAACAGTACTGCTAAACCTTTTTGGGATAATTTTGGTCAAAACAAAGTTTATCAGTCCTCAAGAAGGCAAAACAATTTTGGGCATAGACATAGAAGAAATCACTTTGGACATATGGGTCAAAAATTGTGTTTTGTGTGTTATAGTCCTACTCACTTAATCAAAGATTGTGACAAACACTCAGAATATCTAAGCAAGTTTTCAAGGAATAAGTCTTACAATCAGAAACCTAGAGAGCACAAACCAGTTTGGACTAATTCTAATAGGGTTAATCACAGAAACTTCACACCAGATCATAGATACTTCGGAGACAAGGTACTGAAAACCAGTTTCCAAAGTACTGCTCAGAGACAAGGTACTGAAAACCGTACTTGGGATAAAAATTCTAGGAGATCTCACTATCAACCTAGAAGGTATCACAATTCATATAGGGGATCTAGATCACAGGAACCACCTGTTAAAACTGAATGGATTAAAAGGAACAGTACTGCTGAGAGACATACAGTACGTTCAACAAAAAGTGAATCAGATGTTTTTGTGACACAAGAAAATGCTAAAAATCTGGCAAAAGAGAGTTTTGTTCAAAAACCACATGTTTTGAATAACAAGATAATGCTGGATCATGCTTTAGAAAACAGTGGAGATTATATACTCAAAGAATGTGAGTATGTCACCCCACAAGGGGAACACAAGTCAGTAATGGCTTGGGTTCCTCAAAGTAACTAACTTTTTCATCTTATTAGACAGGGCAACCCAGAAGAGGAGCTTAAAGATCATTTTATTGTTGATAGTGGTTGTTCTGTGAGCATGACAGGAGACAAGAAGTTTCTGTCAGGTGTTTTGGAGTATATTAGTTAGTAAGCTATGTTTAAGGGGAGGACTATAAGATGTTAGGTATAGTCCTGTGTATTGCTTGAGGGGAGGATGTTTGTTTATACTTAGATTATTTGAAGGTTTTTGGCAAAGTACTGTATTTCCTGAAAGTAATGCTTGGGAAAGTACTGCTTGGGAAAGTACTGCTTATGTGGAAAGTACTGTTTGTCATATTAAAGTACTGTTCCAACGGTAATATTGAAGGGTAATTGGTAATAACGGTAACTTTGTTATTTAGGCTGTGATTTTTCAAATCTCACCTATAAATAACTTCTTTCCGATTTTCCCTCTCATATTATTACTTCACATCTTTTCCATACTTATCTTCCAATTACCATCTCTTTATTATTCGATACAATCTTTATATTGTGCTCACTCTTTCAACAATGGTGAATCGTTTAACTGTTTCGAAGCACAATATGGTGGCTAATTTGGATAAGACTGAGGCAAATGTGGCGTTTTATGATATCATTGATTATCTTACTGGGTCGCCTATTAGTTATGCTCTTTTAGTGGAGCCGGATATAATTGAACCATGGATTCAAGAATTTTGGGCTAATGCTAGAGATAATATGGAGGAGGATGAATACTATATTAGATCAACTGTTGCTGGATGCACTATCAAGATCACAGAAGCCTCCATTCGTGAAGATTTATTATTTGGTGATGAAGATGAGGCTATTAGATTTGATAAGCAACTGATTTGGGATACTTTTAGGAATCTTGGTTATGAAGGTTCTTTGACTGAACAAACTTTTAAGAAGGCCTTATTCTGTCCTCAATGGAAGTTTTTGATCCATGTCTTGCTCCATTGCATAAGTTCTAAAAGCACTTCTTGGGAGCAGTTTGGTTCAAATATTGCATCTGCAGTGGTTGGTTTAGCTACGGACAGAGTATTTAATTTTTCACGGCTTATTTTGGATGGGATGCTATCGCATATATCATCTGGAGCACCTTGGTTGATGTACCCAAGATTTATACAGGTTTTTCTAAACAAGCAATTGGCTGATATTCCTAAACCTACTGCTTTACTACCTGTTATTGTGTAACAAGCCAAAATCTATACATTCATGGCTAGGCGCAGTGATTTGTTCAGAGGTGGAGATATTCCCTTAACTACTTCTATGATGGAAGTTGTTCAAGCTGTACGTGCTGAAGAAGATGAAGAAAGTGAAGGTACTGCTTCTGCACAAGGTACTGCTTCACAAAGTGCTGCCTCACAAGGTACTGCATCTGCAAGTACTGCTTTTCGTGAAGGTACTGCATCTTTACAAGGTGATGTTTCTCTAAGTCCTGAGGTTCAAGCAGAGATTGAGAGAACACCTACTCCATCTCCTCAACCATTTGTTTCTGATTCAGAGGAACATTCACAAGTTCAAGGTGATGCTTCTTCAATTCCTCGTGAAGGTTTAACTATGGATAACTATGCTTTGACAAAGGCGCTTGCTAGGTTGAACAAGACAGTTGAACGTCAAGCTAAAACTATTCGGAAGTTGAAGCGTAACTACTTCTGGTTGAGAAATTTTGTTAAACCCTATATTCAAGGTTTCAACTTATGGGTTAAGGAGGAGAATAAACGTCGAAAAGCACTTCGTAAGGACTTGAAAAGAAAGTCAGTTCCTAAATCATCTTCTGTCAACTTGGGGAGGAATTCAGAAAAGGATAATTTGAAAGAAGATGTTATGAAGGATAAAGAATCTGAAGAAGATGTTACAAAGAAGAAAGAATCTGTAAGTACTGCAGAAAAGATTATTTCAGAGGAACAAGAAGTGCAAGTTCAAGGTACTGAACATCAAAGTACTGATACATCTAGGCCAGAAGTTATAACACCAATAACTCCAAGGGTTTTGAATTTTGAAGAAGAAGCTGGTCCTTCTACAGTTGTTATAGAGGAAGAGGAGGAAACTAGATTTAAACCTATTCATTCACCAAGTGATGATGAATTAGTTGCTACAATTCTTGATCTGTCACAACCAAGAGGAGGTGTTACTATTAGAGAAGCACAAGAAGAAGAACAACCAAGAACTGATCAACCTGCAATTGATCCAAAAGACAAGGGAAAAGGTGTTTTGGTTGAAGTTAAGAAAAAGAAGCTTACTTTGGCAGAACTTAGAGCATTTGAAGTTGCAAGGAATGAAGCTGCAGCTAGAAAAGTTCAAGAAGAGATAAATGCTAAAGATAGAGAAGAACGAGAAGCTCAAGAAGCTTTGGATAGAGAAGAAGCTCAAAAAGTGCAAGATGAATTGGATGCTGAAGCTGCTGAACCTTTACAGTCTCCAACACCTGTTAGATTCATGTCAAGAAGACCTAATTTAGCTAAAGAAAGGAATGCAATGATGGCATATCTAAAAAGCAGAGGATTTAAAGGATTACAGAAGCTAAATTATGTGGATATGAAGAGATTATATGATGCTGAGAGAGAAGCTTATAAGAAAGATGTTGCAGGCATTAAAGATTTTAGAGATGAAGCTTTTTGGACTGAAGCTGAAAGGAAGAAAAGCTTAAAGAGGAAAAGAAAAACTGAAGCTACAGATGTTCAGTTTTCAAAGAAAGAGAAGGTTGAATTAAGATCTGAGACTAGTGATGAATTGAAGAATTATCTCAGAGTGGTAGATTTTGATTATACAGATGAAGATAATGACATGAAGATGAACAGATCAAAGATCAGTGCTTTCAAAGTTGAGAAATCTAAGAATGGAGATTACATGGTTTTTCACAAAGAAGATAAAAGTTTCAGAGTTTTTAAACGGCTATGGGACTTGCTGCATATCATAGATAGAGTAGATCTATTCTACTTGTATTATGTAGTAAAGACTTATTTTGAAGATAATCCGTTAGAAGGGATTGGATTGGTTTTACATGGGGATCTCATAACCATGTGGGAAACTGATGAAAAGAGTACTGATGATATTTGGAAGGATCAAGAAAACTGGGAGATAGTTTGCTGGAGATTTTTTGAAGAATCTGGAGTTCATGTCTTGGAGCTGGAAAATGGAACAATGATTCACATGTTTGCAGAAAGAAGATATCCTCTTACTGTTGAGCTCATGAGAAGAATGCTAGAGCATGGATTGGAAGTAGAAGAGGCTGATGAAATTGCTTGCATGGTTATCAATTTGCTTATAGACTGGACTACCATTGCTGAGAATGATCTATAACTGGTATGATTTTTGAATAAATACTTTTTGATATATCAGTACTTTTATTCAAAGTACTGCTAGTCAGACAGTACTTTCATCAAAGTACTGTTTGCTGCATTAAACCAGTTAAATGAATTTTAGAAGAAACCTTTTGCTAAATAATAAATATTTTCTGAAATAAAGGTTGAATAAATGGTTTTTGTGATGATAACATCAATAGGTTATCAATCCACCATGGTTACAAAAGGATTGACTAATCCATGAGCAAACGGCTCTGGTAAAGATATATCAAATCCGTTTTTAGTTGACAACTTGCTAATAAGTTGGATGGTCATCAACTCACCATATCAGTAATGTGAAGAGTTGGCTAGCCCACAAGAAATGGCTTGTGGTAAAGGCAGTGGAAAAACCATTATTGGTAATTAGTTCACCATTAGATAAAAGAACTAACTAGTCCAGAAGGGTACAGCTTTTGGTAAAGACAAAACAAATCTGTTGATAGCTGGTGGTTTGCTAAAAATCATATGGTTATCAATGTACCATGGTCTTACACACCAAAACATTTGGCTACTCCAAAGATAATGGCTTTGGTAAAGAGTTCTAAATCCATTGAATTTTCAATGATTCACTTAGATGTGATGAGAATAGTATGCAACTTAAACTTGAATTATTGTACACATTGTCATATGTTGCTGTGTTGCTGAAAAGATGGAGATTGCTGAATGTTGCTGTGAAGAAAACAATTCTAAGAGATACTTTGACAAAAGCACAGATTCTACAGAGATATAATCTAAAGACTAAAGAACAATCCATTTTAAAGATTAAGATGTTAAAGATATATTCACAAAGGAACTTGAAGTCAAGCAAGTAGAATTCAAGTTAGGGGAGGATTGTTGGGATATGAAAGTGCTGAAGATATCAAAGTACTGAAGATATGAAAGTACTGTAAACTGCAAAGTACTGGAAGAAGTCAAAGAGTCAAAGTACTGCTAAAGACAAAGTCAAAGTACTGCAAGATAAAGTCAAAGTACTGCTAGAACAGAAGAACTGTTATATTCGTTTATGGAAAGTATTGTATTCCATGTTTAGATTACTTGTCGTACAAGGTTATCAATTGTAAACCGACTAGGATATCCTTGAGTCTATAAAAGGACTCCTAGATTGGCATTAGAGGTACGATTTCAGAAAAAGAGTTTTAGAGTTTACGAATTAAGAGTTTAGAGAAAAGTTCGAATATCTTAGAGTTGTATTAGAGTATCTGCATAATAAGCAGATTTAGAGTTTGTTAATAAAGTTTTCTTCTTAGCTTTGTTAAGTAAATTCCGCGTACTTGATAAAGATTGCTCAGTGTTTCTTTGTTAATAACTTAGGATTTATCCGAGGTTATTAAACCTTAACAAGCTAGTTTAGTTTGATTAAAGTATATCGATCCAACAGTTTTATGTGAAAGCGTAAGTGTGTTAGAAAACTATTAGTTCAAACCATTTACGTATTTTATTTGTTTCGTTAATATGATTTTACGTTTGTTATCGACAAAACATTAGAATATCGTAAAATATAAATAAACGTTTTTACGGCTTATTTGTATTAACAAATTCTTCCTTGCCTGATGGCTGCAGTTCTCTTGTTCTTTTCTTCCAACTGCTTTCTCATTTTAGCCATCTTAGCAGCCTGAGCATCCTTGAACTTTTGTCCTGCCTGACCCTTTTGAAGCTTCTTTGGATCAATTCCCATGTTCTCAGCTTCCTCAGCAACAACTTGTACCAGTGCTTCTTTGCTCTTCCTCTCTTCCTCAGCTAGTTTCTTTTTCCTTTCTTCCTTTGCAAGATAGGCACTTAGTTGTTGTGGTGTGAGCAGGTACTCAGTGTTGTTGATCATGTAAGGGATCTTCTCAGGATCAGGAGTTTGCATTTTGCCTTTTCCTTTATCCTGGCCTAAGGAAGATGATGCTACCAGGGGTGGTGTTGTTGTTGTTATTGGTGTAGTCACTGTCATTGTTAATGGTGCTGAAGATGTTGGTGGCACTGATGAGATTGGTACAACAGGGACTGGTTGAGCTGGCTCCCCCTCAGTGTGAGAGGAAGTCTCTTCAGTGGTCTTCTCCCCCTCAACTGTTGTCGCAACATGAGTGAGAGCAAGAGTTGCTTCGGACACTGGGGAGTTTCAGTGGCTTGACCTTTGAAGGCTTGATAAATTTCAGTGAGCATAGCCTTGATGTAAGTAGTATCCTGTTGAAGACTGGTGACCTGTTTCTCCATATTAGCTTGAGATGATTCCAAAGCCGTCATTCGTGGCCCAAGATTCCAGGCCATTGAAGATGATGCCTTAGCCAGAGTGGTCACCTGAGCATCCAAGGAACCCATTGTTGCCTGAAGAGACTGAACCGAAAGCTGAAGACCCTGAACATTGGCAGACTTTAGCATGTTGATTAGTTCAGTGAGGTCTGAGGAATTCTTCAAGTAAGCCTCAGTAGCCTCCATCACTTTTGAGTTGAGTGATGGGTCTTCTTTGACCGAGTCCCTGATTTCATCAATCTTTGTCCCACAACTCTGAAGATGCTTTAGAAATATGACCAAGTTGTCATCCAGTCTATGAAGATGTTGATACATAAGATCCCTGTGTTCATCAGTGTCAGCATTGAAAGTGAGCACATCGGACTTTAGATCAGCATAGCTTGCAACAGCTTCAGTGTGTTGATCCCACAATGTTTCAGTGACCCCATAATATAGCTTCCTTGAAGCTTTTGTGATCCACTGAACCAGCTGTCTTTCAGTCAGTGGAAGAACATTGTCAAACTTCTTGAATTCATCAGAGGATGAAGAGTCTGAGGAAGCAGAAGAGTTATCATCAGCTTGAAAAGGTGACTCCTCAGGCTTTGTTGGATCAGGCTGAGATTCTTGTTCATGTGGTTGAATCTCAGCGTCCATGTCTTCCCCTGCTGAAAGTATTTCATCGTCACTGTCAGCAAGTTCATCATCAGAAAATAGTATATCAGCAACATCAGCAACAGTTAACAAGATGGTGGTGATGGGTTCCGTATCAGCGGGTGGTATTAATCCCTCTGAGTCTTTGTCCCCCTTTGACCCCTTAGACACTGATGGATTTTTCCTAGTGTCTTCTCCGGAGTCAGGATTGGTGGTGGGTTCCGTATCGGCGGGTTGTTTCTTTCCCTCCGAATCTTTGTCCCCCTGTGACCCCTGAGACACTGGTGGGTGTTTCCCAGTGCCTTTGGCGGAGTCAGTGGCAGTTAGATCCCTATCAGCGGGTTGTTCAGTTCCCTCTGAGTCTTTGGGATCATTCAGTTGGCCCTCAGACAAAAGCTGTGATTTGCGAATGTCATCCTTGGGCGATGTGGAAGGCGCTCCCCTACCAGCGGGTTGTATGTTTCCCTCTGGATCTTGGGGAGTAGTAGTTGGGACCAAGGGCACTGATTGTGATTTATCAGTGTCCTTCGTTGTCACCGGGGTGGATGTTGCTTGGTCTCCAGTGGGTGGCAGATCAGTCTTGGGCTTTGTAACACCCCCAAAATGATCGCAGCGGAAGATTGTGTCACTGGTGTATTACTTCCTAGTTCACAACACAAGTTACAGAAAACGACTCTAAATGAGACGTTTTTAAGTAATTATCATTCGATAAACATATCAGAGTTTACAAACAGAGGTCCCACCAGTTTGTACAATCATAAAAAGTACAACATAAAAGTTGTAATGTTTTTCGAATGATAATATATGCATCGTCTTCGAAATATTTTCCGTGCACCTTCACATGCCATGCCAACTAATTCCTTTCGAACCTGAGATAACATGCTAAAAAGTGTCAACACAAAGGTTGAGTGAGTTCATAGGTTTGTAAGCAAAACAGTTGATCACAATATATCAAGTTTATGAAAGTAGTGGGCTACGTTGTTACACGCCCATAGTGCGTTTGATTGTCTAACCAGTCAATACAAACGATAGAAACCACATAGGTTTGAAAACATTAGTGGAGAATATAGTTTGTAGTATAATTACAATGTGTACAATTATCTTCTTGATAGTTATTATTGCTCTAAGCTCATGGCACTCACGACTGACTGTTGTATATATATCACCGGACGATATATACAGTAAATAACTTGCCCCGGGTAGGTATTTTGCCCTTTACCTAGATAACCTCAAATATAGTGCGCCTTGTTATTTCCGATAACAGAGACGGGTTCATCAATTCCGATAGGCCTATCCTCAATATTTACGCTCACTCCCAGTGATTAGTGGTCCATGATGTTGGGGACTTTTAGCATTAACAACTTAGGCATGCAATAATACAGTCAAGGCATTCAGTTTGCAAGTAATTGTCCATAATAAAGCATTTTAGCATGTAGTTAAAGAAATAGCATGTACAGGGTCGGTGATAACGCTACACGCGTCGTTCGGGGTCAAGGAAACTTCCTTTTCTTCGAGCAAGTTTTATAACACCCTAGGCAGTGAACCTAATCATTGTAGTGTAGTAATTAGGGTAAGCCACGGGTATTGATATCGTTCTCTAGGGGAATAGGAATGCTAGTAAGAAGTTACTACGCTAAGGTTAAGGTTGAGGAAGATTATTTTTGTATTTTTATATTTTATGAAATGGAAAGGTACGAATCTCGGGTATTGGATTTGGGGGGTTGGTATTTCTACCGATTACTCTACTATTATCTAATTATCTAAACTAAGGTTGTGGGAGTCTATGTCTAATTAATGTGTGCTCGTATGATAGTTTAAAGATGTGTTTACTTAGGTTATACTACTCCTTAATTATCTCCTATTGATGGTTGAGTTGTCACGTCCTTATTCTTAGTTGCGTTGTGTGTCTAAAGTTGTAGGGTATGCGTTTCTCCCTAACTCTTTGAACTTACCAAAGGGTCTCGTCTACAAAACCCACTAGGGATGATAAACTCTTACTCTAAGGCACTCTTTGGATAATTTAGCCTACAACTACTCAGGTAATCATATTCTAAGGTTCACAAAGATGAATCAAGCATTAAGTATACAACGAATGACCTATCGCATTACTAGATCATTGATCAACTAAGATAAGAAACAACCAATCAATATTCAATAATTAAGTTTCATACTTCCTAAGCAAACACACAAATAAATTAGCCGGACATGGAGAACATGCAAGCATACACACAAATAATCAAAGACATAATTGAATTAATGAAGTAAATACTTATCTTGATGTAAGATAGGGTTTAAAACCCTAAAATACTGTACAAGACACCTTAGGTTCGGTTTTAGGCTTTCACTCCAAAAGACTCTCTTTAAAACTGAAAAATTCGGATTCTATATATAAGATTACATATGCGACGGCGTCACCTTATTTTTCGTGACGCCGTCGTGTCGCCGTCATTAGGGTTTCATCTTGGCCACGTTAACCTTGCGACGGCGTCACCTTATGTCTGTGACGCCGTCCTCTTCAGCTTCTGACGTCGTCTGGGTTGCATCTAGGCCGTCTGAGTAGCAACGGCCTACTCTTTTAAAGCCCGACGTCGTCACTTGAAAATAGGGTATTTGGCTACTTTATCGTCACAAAAATCCTCCGACGGCGTCGCAATTAACACCTGACGCCGTCGCCTTCTGTTTTCAGCAGCTTTGAGTGTCTCGATTCTGACTTTGGCCATTTTCTTCATATATTCGCGCCTTTTCGTCCAAATAAGTGTCATTCCAGCATTTTGCCTTCAAGAGACCTAAAAAGTGAAAAGGAACGATATTAAGCAATAAAGGATACAAAAGTGATCAAATAAGGACTTAAACGACCCCTCAAAATGGTACATTTTAAAACCTTATCAGTCGGCCCTGGAGCTGGGCGACCGCCCAGGGCATCAAATAATTCGAGGGCATCAAATTTCCGGTGTGAAGTTTATATGTTACTGTAAAACAATTTCTGGTGAGATGGTGGTTAAATAAGAAAGACGCAGTAATGATAGATTTTGATTGGTGTAAATAAGGCGAAGAGAGAAAATTTTGCATTTGCGCATCCTTCGAGTTGTCACGTGGGAATTTATTAAAAGCCAAACCCAATTATTTCTTTATTTCTTATTTAAAATTCTTGCACCAATTTATCAAAGAATATTTAGGAGGATTAGGTAGTCTTATTTCAAATTGTATTACTACCTCCGTCCCATATTAGTTGTACTGACTTTTTAAGTCATTCTTTCTCAACTTTGACCTTAAATATTTTTGTTTGTGTTATATAATATTTAATAAAAATTATACCAATGAAAAATACATTTAAAACTCAATCTATTCATATATTTTGCATCAAGTATTATATAATACAACTAAAAATATTTAAGGTCAAAGTTGGAAATGAAAGACCTCAAAAAATCAAAGTGGACAGTTAATATGGGACGGAGGGAGTATATCGTTTTATCTAACATGATAAAATATACTACCTCGTCCCATATTAATTGTCGTGTTTTAACATTTTAAGTCTTTCTTTTTTAACTTTTATCTTAAATATTTTTATTTGTGTTATATAATATTTAATAAAAATTATACCAATAAAAAAATACATTTAAAACTCAATCTATTCATATATTTTGCATAAAGTATTATATAACACAATTCAAAATATTTAAGGTCAAAATTAGAAATGAAAGACCTAGAAAATTCAAAGTGGACAGTCAATATGGGAAGGAGGGAGTAGTTAAAAGTGTTTTTGTAAATTTTGAATGGAACAAATAATGTGTTTTTGTAAAATTTGAATGGAACAAATAAGTTAGACATATGTAGTTAATTTTTATTGACAATATATTTCACATATCTAATGATGATTACCTTTTATACGGTTTTTGAAATGAGAAATAAAAACTATAACGTGGTTTTCGAATTCGTTTCAACTGGTTGAACAAATTGGAATGTTGGTTTGAAATGTTGTGTATTCTTACAAATTAACAAATATGTTGTTCAACATAATTGCCTTATTGTTTTAACAATAAATTTCAAATTTTGTTCTTACTGTTTTCACACAATCATGCATTTCGTATTTCTTATAAAATAAGTATGAACATAGTCACTATAGTTGACAAATCTTGCATCTTTCGTCTTTTTGTGGCATGACTTATTGTATTTTTTTGTCAAAATAACTAAAGATGCGAGATCTGTCAATCATAAGGACTGCAGGCGCATGTAAAATTATCTTGTCAAAAGAACGAAATATGTGTTTACGTGTGTAAACCACAGACAGTTTTAAAGTAACTCTTGTTTTAAGGTGTGAATTAGCCGTCTCTGATTCTACAGAGGCCTTGTGCAAAATTTGGTTTAATAAGAGATACGGGGCTTAAAATAAAAGAAAATAATTTTTTAAAGAGATCAAATGAGAAATAATCATTTTCAAAGTACTTTGGCTAGCATTTTTTATGCAACTTCTCAAATCATATATACTTGTAGTCACTTTTATAGAATATCTATTCGTATCATATACGTAGTAAAAATTTCGAGGCTCCTATAATCTGGAGGCCCAGTGCGACAGCACACCTCGCACACTCTCGTATACGACTCTGCGAATTATATAAAATAAATAATATATTTTTTAGTTTACGAATTTCAGGAGGGGCATTTTCTGATCGTTTCGCCCAGGGCATTATATAACTCAGGACCGGCCCTGAGCATGTATCTCCCCCAAAGAGTTTATAAAACAGTTAAACAAAAGTTGGGGCTATGAAACTCACTGTAGTGATTAGCAGCGGAGTGTAACGATATAATGTTTATCAACGGTAGAGTATGACAAGATCACAATCTTTAACGATTATCTACGAAAGCATAGTAATCGCGTTTTAGTATAGTGTATGATATAAGTGTACAAGTATATGTAGTTTGTTGGCTTTCAATATGATGTTGTACATGAATCCTTAAGTTAAAGTATCCCTTAAGTGTTGTTTGGCTTATAGCCCTTTTATAAATAACCTCGTACCATCGTTCGGGCTATCAAAATCAAGAGGTCGTGTAGTGAACATATGAGGAGCTAGGACACTTTAAATCGTAAATCCACAACTCGTCGATACGACACCCCAAAGAGGCCTCTTATGATAATGAAATTCCTTACTATTGTTGTACTTGTCATTTATAAGTGAAGTATTTGACGAGACAAATGTTATATAAAACATGTGTCGTGTTTCGTCAAAGACTATTGATTGACTTGTGTGACGATATGATGATATAGGTTGTGTGTCGTGAAGTAATTTAACATGACATATGGTCATTACTTAGTTTGTCAACGTCTAATAAAGTCCAATCTATTGAACAAGTTTTTAAACAAGACTCGACCATTAAGTCCAAACTAGCCGTGCGGCTAAATTATGGTTAAGCAACTTGAGACAACACTAAGGCCATACCAAATGGCTATTTTTAAGTCAAAATACTTGAGACATCAGCCTTGGCTTAACCTTGGCTTTGTTTTGGCCTCAAAGAATCAAAATACACTAAGGTTTCTTAGCCATGGTTGTTTTCCGGTATACAACAGGTCCGTTTAGTTTTTGTAGTTTTAAGGCTTTGTCGTTCACTCTCTGCTTATGTGCTCCTGAGTTTTTGTAGAAAACGTGATTCTGAGAAACTTTCGTGTTTTACGCTTTTGCTGATTCGGACCAGAAAAGGGTTAAAACCTCGTTTTAAAATCGTTTCAGCAACTTTTTGTTCCAGCACTATATTTACCTCTAGTAACACTTAACTAGGCATAACTTTTTAAACACAAGTCCTTTTTAAGTGATTTAAAAGCTCAAGTTCTAGTTTTTACTTTCTCTAATAGCTTCTCAAACTAATCAAGTCCAAAGTCCAAAGTTTACTTATATCAATTGTCTAATAACAAGTAATTACTTATATTTCATTGCAGAAAGTTTGGCTGCACATTCAGTCCTGCCAAAACGACCATAAGTTGAGTTCTACAACTTTTTTTGATGCGCGGCTTTCGCCAAACTTCAAGTTTATGTCTTGGCTACATTTCATAAAACTGAGTCGACTTCCATAAATGACCAGAACCATGGGATTTTCCTAAATGAAATCTGGTGTGCAGATTTTGACATGTTTTGCCATTTTGGCTCTCATTTACTCATCGGGATGAGTTATGAGGTGCGCCACCCGGCGAAACGACCAAAAGACATAGATCTACAAGCCTATATTTTTGAATTAACCTCAAGGTTTACTGAGATGATCAGTTTAATCAATCTTTATGACTGTTGTAGAATTTCAACTTACAAAACCTACCTAAGGCTTGTTTTAGCTTCTTTTCATGTTACAAACTTCATGTACAACATCAATCATGCCATATTACATATACTACTTATATCAAATTACATCAAGTAATATAAATTATTACAACCATATTGAATGAATATGAAAATAAACTCAAATCTTACAAGGTGATGATGAGAGATTACAAGAACAACAACTACAAATCAATACTTAATCCCATGTACTCTTTAACCTTTGTTTTCAATGTTTACCCAAACTTGATAAACCTTTATATCATCTTGTAATCAACCTCTTACTTCAGCCTCTACACCTCTTGATCAAACCCTTGTTAATCTTTCATAATAATCCTAGACTTTGATGAGATTGATAGGTGATTAAGTGAAAAGAATCAAGAACCATCTAAAGTAACTTATGATCTTTATCACATGAGTGAAAGATCAAGTAAAAATTGAACTTATGATGGTGTAGGCTGCTTATAGTCACGACAAAGGAAATAAGAAAACAAGATGAGAGGATTTTATCTTGATCAAATGGAGTGATAATGATTTGGATATTTTTGCACAAATAACAAACATAAGACATGTGTATATCTTATACATACATGAACGCCACCTCTTGATTGAGGTGGTGAGTATGTGTAGCTTTGTGATATTATCCATATAACTTTGAGTTTACGGGGTGTAGTTTGGTCCCGTTAATTACTAATGTTAAGCCCTTAAGTCACAAAACTTAAAATCGGGTAACGTAAAAATGTAATACTTACAAAAGTATTAAAACTTATCAATATACTCCAACTAGGTATATTAAAAGTTTGATAAGTCTATTAGGGTGCGTCTATGTCGTTAAAACCTAATGACGTAGGTTTGAGCACGCGTATTACGTAAAGAGTAAAATATTTACGTAAAAATAACAAAGTGTTAATAGTTCATATAAAATATGACTATTGGTGAAAGTAGAGTATTTTGAACACCTAGACTTATCGTAGTCTTGTGTTGACCGCGAGGAAAGTTTACACGATTGAACTTTCGTAATTAATAAAGTAACAACTTTAAATAATCAATTATAGTCATAGGTGAACAAAAATGTTCAAATTGTAATAATCCAAAACAGAGTGAATTATTTAACTTGGGAAATTACCGGTTACTACCAGTTACAGTACTTGATTTTACGTTATGGTAAAAGTCAATTACTAAAAAGTCAAAGTCAAAGGGCAATTTAGTCATTTTACCTTATGAAAATTTACAAGTTGTTACAGCCTCCACCAGTTACGGGAATCATGTCCTCATGATTTAGTTTGTGTTATGAGTTAATGATGTTCCCGAGAAGAGGTGGGGGTACTTCTGTAATGGAACTTCGTCACAAAGTTCAGTGAGTGTTATCTTCTAACGGTAAATTTGAGTTCATCTTCAGGTTCCCACGTGAATTCAGGACCTCTTCTAGAGTTCCATTGAGTGTTGACAATAGGAATGCAACTTTTCTTATGTCGTTTGACCTCATGGTCCATGATCTCAGTAGATTTTCCGATAAGATCAAACGTAAATCAATCTGGATCCCTTCCAGAGAAATAGGGAGTGTCTCATCAGTATGACACTTCTTTAGAATACACACACAAAAGGCGGCGTGTACACTGCCAAGTTCGGGTAGTAGCTCGAGTCTGAAAGCTACCAGGAAAATTCTTGCTAATATCGTATAAAGTCCAATATATCTTAAGTTTGGGTTTTCTAATTTCCCCAAACGAATCATACCTTACCGCAACGAGGCTTTCAACAAAACCTTAATCCTAGTATGATATTTTGAAAGTTAACGCTTACATCTGTGTAACCTTTCTGGTGATAATGTGTGGCCTAATATTGCGGGGCCAGGAAGTGAATGTTGTACTAGATTCCTTACAATGATTTCGTGAGCGGCAAGCTCAGAAATTCTAATCAGCAATTGTGCTCAAAGATTGCAAAGTCAAATATGCCGCAAGTATGCTTCTAGACAATGCTTTGTCAGGGTAAAATGTTGTTGCTCAATCTATTAGTATTGAGAATACTCACAAGATTTCTTGGACTAAGTTAAAGAAATTATAATTCAAGAAGTATTGCCCTCGGAATGGGGTGCAAGAAATGGAGGTGAAGTTTCCTTGTTGTAAGTGTTGTTGATATCATAACTTATATTCGTCTCTTTCAAGAGTTGGCAGTAGTGTGCCCAATGATGGTCTCAACCAACGAGAGGTTATGGGAAAAGTTCATCTGAGAACTTCCTCTAAGTATTCAAGAGAACGTTACTTCGTTTGATCACTCACAATGGATGAAACAATTCAGATGTCTCGTAACCAAGTGGATCAAGTTATGCGAGCTTAGACTGCTCAAGGATCTAACAATAGCAAAATAACAATAGTAACGACAATAGTAACAAACGGTGATGGGATGTGGCAAGTGAGAACCTTTCGAGAAATTATGTTCTCAAAATAATGGCCAACCAATAGGAGAAGCTCATGGGAAAGCTTATGTGATGGATAATGGGATATCGTACCCAGTTTGTTAGTTCGAGACTGAACTAAGTCCATTAGTTCAAGAGTGTAACAAGCTCGTTAGCTTAATAATATGAAATACTTTGACTTATGCGCCTCGTGCATAATCAAAACTGTGGCAACCAAATTTTGTTCTTGAAACATCTGATTCTATCAGGTCGGGTTTCAATTATGTTCTTGAAACATCTGATTCTATCAGATCATGTTTCAATTGACTTTAACCAATTTCGTTAGCTCAACAAACGGTTCATGTTTGTAAGGATTTGTAACATCAAAAGTGATAACTTAAGAATGAACTTAGGTTGTTCAAATGAGGTCTTAAGATTTTTGCTGAGTGGTAAAACACTATCGTGTTTTCTAGATCTTTTCAGAGAATACTTGTGATTCTCGAGTTCGAGTTCATACTCATGTCATATCGGATACAAATAAGCCCACTCATTTATAATTCATTACTTACATAAAGAAGCGTCCCAATCTATGTAAGTAAGAAATTATAAACTTATGGTTCGGCAATTTGAAATTTCTTTATTTAAATGAAAAGGCGTCCCAGTCCATTTAAATAAGGACATTCCAAATCATCCTACTTAAGAATTTCCGACACAACACTCATACTTAATCGATGAGTTACAAGGTGGTGTATCACGACATGACGTAGGTGTTCCAAGAGTATGGAATGAATGTTCACACTCATATTCGAAGACGAGGAGTTAAATAATCAAAGAGAATCAACATAGTGTTCAAAAGAGTCGGTGAGTTCATAGTTATGAAGTAGTTTTCTCACAATGTTTTAGAAATACCAGCGAGACCATTGTGCACACACACAATGTCTGAGAAATAGATAAAACTATTGTGTATCTCTTAATGTCTGAGATATATTTAGGCCAATTGTGTATCTCACGATTTTTAAGATATATCTAAGTCAATTGTGTATCTCACGATGTTTGAGATATAAGGAAGACCATTGCATACTTACAATGTCTTAATAATAATGAGACCATTGTACCAACTACAATGTCTGAGAAAGCTTCATAGATCACAAAATATACATGATCGGGGATATCTGGTTGTGCCATAATACCTTGGAATAGGCATATGCAATTATGTTTGGTCAATCGTTTATATAAACAATCTTTATATAAATAACATAGTATTGTGTTAAGGAGTAGGCATGGCGCACGAAATGTTGAAGACAACAATGAGTGTTACGGCTTAAACATAAGAGGCAGTTATAGTCTAGGTTTAAATGCAACCTGGTTCTCTATAACTGAAGCTCTGATACCAATCTGTAACACCCCCAAAATGATCGCAGTGGAAGATTGTGTCACTGGGGTATTACTTCATAGTTCACAGCACAAGTTACAGAAAACGACTCTAAATGAGACGTTTTGAAGTAATTATCATTCGATTAAAATATTAGAGTTTACAAACAGAGGTCCCACCAGTTTGTACAATCATAAAAAGTACAACATAAAAGTTGTAATATTTTTTGAATGATAATATATGCATCGTCTTCGAAATATTTTCCGTGCACCTTCAGATGCCATGCCAGCTAATTCCTTTCGAACCTGAGATAACATGCTAAAAAGTGTCAACACAAAGGTTGAGTGAGTTCATAGGTTTGTAAGCAAAACAATTGATCACAAGATATCAAGTTTATGAAAGTAGTGGGCTACGTTGTTATACGCCCATAGTGCGTTTGATTACCTAACCAGTCAATACAAACGATAGAAACCACATAGGTTTGAAAACAGTAGTGGACAATATAGTTTGTAGTATAATTGCAATGTGTACAATTATCTTCTTGATAGTTATTATTGCTCTAAGCTCATGGCACTCACGACTGACTGTTGTATATATATCACCGGACGATATATATAGTAAATAACTTGCCCCGGGTAGGTATTTTGCCCTTTACCTAGATAACATCAAATATAGTGCGCCTTGTTATTTCCGATAACAGAGACGGGTTCGTCAATTCCGATAGGCCTATCCATAATATTTGCGCTCACTCCCAGTGATTAGTGGTCCATGATGTTGGGGACTTTTGGCATTAACAACTTAGGCATGCAATAATACAGTCAAGGCATTCAGTTTGCAAGTAATTGTCCATAATAAAGCATATTAGCATGTAGTTAAAGCAATAGCATGTATCTCCCCCAAAGAGTTTATAAAACAGTTAAACAAAAGTTGGGGCTATGAAACTCACTGTAGTGATCAGTAGCGGAGTGTAACGATATAATGTTAGGAATTAGAAATTCCATAGTGAAGTATCGGTCACCCCAAATACTATCTAGCATAAGTTAGCTCATAGATATATCGTTAGTTACGTTATTTGTTAGTTTATTAGTTAGTTATTAGCGTAGTTTAGTTTACTGCAACACCGTGGAGGAAGGACGGGTCTTTACCCACTGTATGCCTGATCCACAGTCCGTTAGGAGGACGTATTGTATGTAACTATAAATATCCTCTACCTCCCAAGGTAGAGGGTTGGACCTTTCATTCTAATCTAACCTTTTCTCTTTTGTTTACTTTCTCTCTCTAGAAAGGCTCCCATTCTACTTTCTCTCTCTAAAACCTCTAAACTATACGCCCCTTATTGTGATTGTGGATGTGTTTGTGAAATCCAATATGTTACAAATGGTATCAAGAGCCATGGTTTGATTATCTCTCTTACATGTTCTTGGATTTCTAGTGGTTTTATATGGTTTTTGTGGTCGAAAAAGTTTAGTGGTATTTGCATCATTTGGATCATTTCTAGTGTTAAAGTTTGAATTTTGATTGTACTTTTTTGTTTAGAATCATCATAAGTACTTAGGCTTTGATTTGGAAGGCTTGAATCAGTGTGGTTGGGTTGTTTTTGGATTGGAAAGTGGTGCTTTTGAATATGTTCTTCGTTGAGACTTGTGGTTATATTTCTTCTTAGAGACTTGTGGTTATGTTCTTCGTAGAGACTTGTAGTTATGTTCTTCGTAGAGACTTGTGGTTATGTCCAGATTCAATGTATCTGTCTAGAGACTTGTCACTTATGTTTGGTAGAGACTTGACACTTATTTTCGGTATAGACTTGTAGCCTATTTTTGGTAGAGACTTGACACTTATTTTCGGTAGAGACTTGTAGCCTAATTTTGGTAGAGACTTGTCACTTGTCTTAGTAGAGACTTGTCATGTATCTGTCTAGTGACTTGTCAACTAGCGATTTGTCTTCATAGCGAGTTGCTCTTTAGCGACTTGGCCTCTTAGCGAGTTGTTTCTCAGCAACTTGCCCACTTAGCGAGTTGTTCTTTAGCGACTTGTCAACCAGCGATTTGTCTTCATAACGAGTTGTCTCTAGCGACTTGTGCATATAGCAACTTGTAACTAGTGACTTGTGTTTCTAGCGACTTGTCCATTGAGCAACTTTTATACCTAGTGACTTGGTGCTAAGCGACTTGTATTCATAGTTAGAAGCGGTTTGACCATTCCATCAGTGCGTTTTGTTGACTTTTCCCGACAAAACTTCAAACGGCTATAACTTTTAAACCGTAACTCCGTTTTCAGCGTTCTACCCATCAAAACGACCGTGAGAACGAGGAGAATGGCACGCCGAATAAACTATTTGGGTCAATGATGCGTGCCAAACAGTCAAGCTAAATCACTCAAGCCTGCCACTTGTGAATGGCAGACCGTAATCAGCTTAAAACTGCTTAAGCACGAATGCAATGAAGATCTGAGGAGTATAGTGTTTCTCCGGGTCGTTATGTCCCAGCGAGCTATGCAATGGATTATCAAACGTAAAGTGATCGAGAAATTTGAACGGAAAAAAGGGATTCGATAAGATTATAACTACAGAAAAAGCCAACAAATTACAACGGCTTAAATGCAAATTAAAGGAAGTTAAAAAGATAAAAAAATATTAAATAAACGCTATCACTATTTTTAAAATGATGAACGTTTAAAACTTAAAACTTAAAACTTACGTTTAAATAAAATTACGTAAACGTACAAAATAAAAAGTGAGATCTAAGAAATAAAAGTCCTAAAAATATGAAAAATACATTTTTACAATCCTAATGATAAAAGAAAATTTATAGAAAAATAAAATTATTTTTATAACTATTTAATTAATTATTATTAATTAAAAACTAATTTTAACTATTAAATAATAACCTAAAACACAAGAAAATATGAAATAAGGCTTGAAAAATAAAATTAAGACTTAGAAAAATCTAAAATATCAAAAGAGAATTTTCAAAACTATTTTTGTATTTTTCTGATTATTTTTGGATTTTCTAGGAATTAAAAACTATTAAAAACTAATTATATTATCTAAAAATACAAATTTAACTAAAAAAAATCTAGAAAAATATTTTTTTGTCTTTTTATATTTATCTTAACTTAAGAAAAATGAAAAATTAGTTTTTTGAAACTTTTCTTAATTATTTGTATTAAATGCTATTTAAAAATGCTTAAAAACTAATTTAAATTAAGAAAAATAGCAAACAAGCTTGGAAAAATATGAAAATTTCAGGAAAACTCTAAAATTATATAAGGAATCTAGGAAAAATAGAAAAACAAGGTGTTGTGTGTGGGAAAGAGAAACTGATGAGCCAAGTGCTTATGAAATAAGCACTTGGATAAGCTAAAGGAGCACAACAAGCACCAAACTGAAAACAGGAACTACACTATGCTAAAAATGACCAAATGCAACACAAATCAACAAGTCCTAACCACTGGATATCAAGCTCAAAAGATTTGATGAATGAGCTTATGTATGAAAACAGTTAAAGGGTACCAAGTTTGAGCTTATGCACAAGCTACCAGAAAAGCTGAAAAGGAAAACCAGTACTTGGGACTTGAACTAGACCTGGTTGGCTATCTAATATCCAAAGCTCAGACTTAGATGAGCTCAATTGAGCTCAATGCAAGCTCTGCAAGAACTGCCTAATCCCTGTGCAGACTTAGTGCCCTGCACAGGGGATTCAAGCCCATTTTGACAAGCTCAAATGTAGCTTATAGAAAATTAACAAAATTAAACAAAAATGATAACAAGAAACTAGAGCAGTAGGACTTTTAAAAGCCACAAGTTTCACTTGAAATGACCTAGAAATGAGCTCTTGAAAAATCCTTTCAGTTGAGCAAAAACTGAGAATTTCAACATTTGACTTTTTGACAAAAAATGAAAAGTTGACTTAAATGAGTTTTGATTCAATCTATTTAACTGAGAATGATGTATAAGGCTGAAGTAAGACTCAAATAAGCTAGTATATCAAATTCTAAACCTAGAAGCTAAAGTTCACTCACTGATTTGGACATATATGAATGCTAGATCAGATTAAATCCAAGCTTTGACTTAAGTGGTGTGCAGATACAAAACAATGATCAAACTAGCCTCAACTGGTATAATACTGACTATAGCAACTAATTTCAGCAATTGAAATAACCTCAAGCTCAAGTGACAACCTAGATCCAAACACTATGTTTCAAACTGTTAGGTAAATTTCAACCTACAATGTACCTGAATCAAAGCAAACCAATACCTATGCTTACTAATATTAACCAAATTACAACTAAAAGCAGTGATTAAATCAAACTAACATAACAAATTCTCTAAGAAAGCTACTAATGCAGATTATGAAGTAAGACATATTAATGAGCCTATTAATGAACAAATGACAGCAGTAGGATCACAACTAAACAAACTAGACTACTATAACATACTCACTTGAACAGAATTGACACAGACAAACAAATTAAACCATTACACTATTGAATCAAATGAAAAACAAATTCATGAACTTACATATGTCCTGTCACTATTACTTGAAACTGAGATCAATGAAACAGGACCCAATCTTGCTAACAACCCATCTTACATTCAAAATCAATACTAAATTCCCCCAAATGCCAAGATTACACCAGCAATCCTACCACATTGGAACTCCCCTTGCCATTGGTTTGACTTTCGTTGACTGAAATCCAAACTTGCATGAAATTTAAATGCAGGCTTACAAAAAGCAATTATAAGCTTATATAAGCTTATATGAGCTTATAAATGAGCTGGTGGAGATTTGAACATAAACAATAGAAACTGAAAAAGTGCACAGTGAACAACAAACTTGAATTTTGAATAAAGACTTGGATTGATACTTAACAACACATTAAAATGAGAATTTAACTTAAAAGTGATACAAAGAAACTGAGGTTACAACATTTTGATTAATCTAAGACATTAATTAAAAAAAAACGACATAAAGAAAATTTTATAAAACTAGCTACCCCTTTCTTCAAGCTTCAACTTCCTCTTTTATACACCCAAATAGTTTCTCTTTCCTCTCTGAGCAGTTCCCACATCCTTCTGAGACCATTGGATCATTTGAAGTTGATCTCAGCCTTTTACATCATTTTGGCGGGAAATGTTTTTTAACAGCTGGAGGTTGAGACTAGCAGCTAGGGGGGGTTGGAGATAGGTATGATGATGGGTAGAGATAGAGTGGTTGTGATGATGGGGGGGGGGTGGAGTGTTTGCAGACGTGTGGCAGTGAAAGGAGAAGGAGACCCGTGACTGGTTTTGGCGCCATTGGTGTTTTGTTTGACCATTGGTTGACCAGGGGTTAGTAATAGGCAGGGGGGTCAAAAGTGGTAAGGGTCCAAAGGCAATAAGGCAGGGGTCAAAATGAATTGTGACAAGGCCAAAAGGTTTAAAGGGTTTATTAATACAAGGGCTTGTTTGTAAATTCTGAATTTGCAAGGACCAATTCTGCCACTTTCATAAAGTTGCTCAAAGGACTAAAAGTGACAAAGTTCAATAATGCAAGGACCAAACTTGACATTTTCCAATTTTCCAAGGACTAATTTTGCCAAATTTGAAACTTGGAGGACCAAACTTGTAATTTTCTCAAACTTTTTATATTTTTCACCAAAGGACTAAATTTGACAACTTATGATTTTAAAAGGACCTTTGGTGATTTTACTTTTGAAATTATGTGCTCAGGGACTATTTCTGACAATTTTTGAAACTTGGGGGACTGAAACTGCCAATTATGCAAACTTTGCTCATTTTTCATCTGTTTTTAAACATTTTGCATCTGAAACGTATAAAATTCAATTTTGGAATATTTTCAGTATTTTGATGCATTTCTGACCATTTTTAAACGTTTTGCAGTTCAGATTTGACTAAAAATGATGAGTATTTACACACTCATCAGTCAACCCTTGAGGCCTAAATCTGCTCCAAACAGAAGTTATTGAGCTTTTTAAGTTTTTAGACCTAAATTTCTCCGTTAAATCGTGCAACAACCAACCCAAATCACAACCAAACAACATCTCTGCTAATCCTACAAACAATCATAAGACCTAACACACAATTTTCTATCATTGTGTCGTTCCATCAGTTATCTTAACACGTTCTATTGGTCACTATATCACGGTTTCTTCTTGATTTTGTAAAATCCCGCGAAAGAATCTATTTCTCGGTTTAAATCATAGACTTGTAAAATCCCGTGTATACTACAACATCGTGTCTTACACTACTGACCCAGTAATTTTAGAAGTACTTAAATTGTATGATGTTGTGGGCAACAATGATAATGTATGCTACACTGAATGATTAAAGATGATTGAATCAATCAATGAGGATGTGATATCTCCGGGTTTAGACTCTGAAAAGACAGAAATGCACTAGTCAATGCTACAGAATGCTTGTGCAAAGGATATGGAAAGTTGCATTGAACCTTATCGACAACTTCATTCACACCTCACGTTACTCTTATCTATAGGAAGTGAACGAACATTTACTGCACTTTTCCGTCAAGAATTATCAACATTCACGAGCACATTATTCTTAAACTTAAAACAATTGGAGCTACAACTTGACAAAAAGAAGGTTCAAAATGATAGTTCCAGTGCTGCACTTCAGGTGATCTACAAACAATTTCAGTCATTCTTCAATGGTAAATATACTTCGGATTATGATGATCATATGACTGAAAAGCGCTTCAAGGATCACACTGGGATGGAAGCAAATGTGTTCAGAGAAACATTAAACCAACTCTTGGATAATGTTAAGAAGTATATTGAGGAAAGTGCACTGAATGATGACAAGGTGAATGAAGGTTGGGTGAATGAGTGTCAGGTGCAATTGAGAGATAGTTGTGATGAGTCGGGTAATGTGTCAGTTGATGGATCAGTTGGTACTGAATACAGGGACTCAGATGCAGATAAGATTGAAACAGCCAGTAGTTCAGTGACTCTTGTTTCACATGATGTGGATGCAGATATCAGACCGATAAATGAACATATGTCATGTGATGAGGTACCCTTAACTGTTCAACATAGTGCATCTTCTAATGTAACTAAACAAACTGATCTTAATGCTGAACATGATTCTGATAAATGTTCCTTGGTTGAGGCTGAGTCTAATAATTTCAAAACTAATGATATGGTTGATAAAAAGGATTTTGATGAACTTTCAAACAAATTCTCAAAACTTGAAAAACATTGCATTTCACTTGAAATTGCAATACAAAGAAAGGAGGAAAGTTTTCAAACTAAGAAACCATGTAAAAATCCAGAATTTCCTGAATTTCATAAATTTTTTGAAATAAACAATTTAAAAGCTCAGCTTCATGCCAAAAACTCGACTATCAACAATTTAAAGAAACATATTTCTGATATGCATGTGAAAAGTAATTTGGTTACAAGTAATTCTGATGTTAATGCTATTGATGATATTCAAATGAGAAATGATGAATTAGCGGTTTGTGTGGCCAAATTACTAAAGGAAAATGAGTCTTTGAGAAAGAATCACATAGAACTAAGTGACTCTGTCAATGAAACTAGTACTAAATCCGTGGAACAAACAAAATCTTTTATAGAAAAAATTGATGAACTCAAAGCTCAACTTCAGGATAAGAGTTTTGCGATAGTTGCCCTAAAGAATGAGCTTAGAAAAACTGTAGGGAAAAGTGTGAACACTAAGTTTACAAAACCATCAACCTTGGGGAAGCCAGTTTCTCATTCCATTAGAGACTGGTCAGTTGTTAGGCAGCCTACTGCATTTAAATCTGAAAGAACAAAATTTTCAAAAACACGGTTTGCCTCCCAAGTTGATGTGAAACAAGTTTTGTCAAAACCAGTCACTTCACCTCATATGCCTAATAATTCACATGATATGAATGACTTGTTCAAGAACTATGATCTAGAAGAAGCTAGGAAAAAGGCACAGATTCAAAAAGATGGAATTTTAGGTGCTAGACCTAGAGTGATGAACTCTACGAGATTTCAAGGCACTGCTAGTAGTTTTAAACCATTACATAGGAACACTCAACTAAAGACTAGGGATTGGCTTGTATCTAAGAGTAGTTGCGTTTCGAATAAAGCTATTCCCATAGCATATCACTCTAAGAACTCTAGATCATTTTCTGAATCCAAACAAGTTGTTTGCTCAAATTGTCTGAAATGCATCGTTAAGGCAAATCATGATAATTGTTTTTCGAAATCCCTAAAGAAGGTAAATGCTCATACAAAGGTTCAACCTGTTAAGTCTAGGATTTTCACTAAGTCATCTACTGTGCACACGAAGCAAAACAAACCAAAATCTTCGCCTAGATGGATACCAACTGCTAAATCTATGGAAACTAGGAATAAGGATAAGTCTTTCACTATGCATAAGAAGCCTAACAATCCTAGACCTTGCCATAAGTGGATACCGTCTGGTAGAATGTTTAAGGATGCTGGACTTAGGTGGATACCTACCGGAAAGATGTTTACCGATGACAAAATCAAGGTTGACTGTGAAACCCCAAAGGGTTTGGATACTAATGTCACTAACCAAAATATATGCAATCAAGTTTGTAATATTAGTGTAGGTAGTCCTTACTCAGTTGCAGATACTTCAATCCTTCACTACATGGACTGGCTTAAAGTATGGATTACAAATGGATTGATATCTCATAACTCACGGGTTCAAGTAACTCAATCTTGATATTCATTCGGCTATGACGTCTGTTCACATCAGTTCAGGCCTCGTTCTTCAAAAACTATGGCGTCTGCAGATAACTCTTCAGGCCCCGTTCCTCAAAGAAAAGAAAGGTGTACGCTTCAGTGCGCTTTATCTTCAAAAGAAGAGAAATCTTCATATGTATGACCATTCTCATCGACATTATTCATCAACAAGCTTCATGTTTTTCCACGCTCTTTCAACCCTCAAGTGGATCTACGTTCATTGGTGTATATTCTTATTCACTTGTTCAAATCAAAAATAGCAACTTCGGATGCAATTTTTGAGGGGGAGAAGAGTGCATATACTACATGTTGATGGATGCTTGAATTATGGTCATATGACTCTCCTTCAATGCCCAATGCTTCACTTTCTACGGATAATTGGGATTCATTGTTTGGGATTCATTGTTTCAAGATATGTTTGATGAGTACTTCCAACCTCCAACGAATGTTGATCATCTAGATTCTGAAGCTCATGCTCCGGTTCCTACTGACTCAATTGGTTCACCATCTAAGAAGTACTTCTCGGAATTCTCAAGAAACATTATCTCTAGTTACTTCACAAGGCGTTGATAATGTCTATCATGATATTGTAGTTGCATTATTGAATAATGATCCGCTCTTTGGTATTTCTTTGCCAAATCTTCACGGATTATTGTTCCTCTTATTGTGCACACTATAAATCAACCACATGAACATTAAGGAAAATGACTACCTCATCCGCTCGAAGACATTACTGGTGAATCTTCCATATCAGTCTCTACATGTAAACCTTTAGGAAGAATGCATTGATGTTGAGGAATCATTTGTTCCGGTTCATTCTGTGGGTCAATGTACATCCGGTTGTATGTTTATTCACGTAGTGGGCATTTGACACAAGTTGATTACTTCAGAGTTAATCATTTATCACTTATTTGAGATTGAAGTTGACTTTCACAAAGGCGTGTTCTTATTAGATAACTTGCTCGAGCTTAACAATTTGAGTTGAAGACTTGGCTTATCTAGTTACCAGCAGTAGGTTTGGATGGTTGAAGACCTGGTTAACTATCACTTTAAGGAGTTACGTTGTTTTACTCAGTGACACACGATAATGTCGTTGTGGATAATCGCAAGAGGTGTTAATGTCTCATACTTTGGTTGAGTATTGAGTACTTAGAGATTTGCTTGGTGCATAAATTCTCAACACCGTTCTTCCATCATTTAAGTGCAAGCTTAAGATACAAATGTGGGGAATTCGACTTCAGTTTCAAGTTTGGTATATCGGTTTTTCTTCTTTAGTAGTCACTTCAAGTTGTCTACGTATGGGTTGATAAAGATAGTCAAGGAGAGTTTCTGTAACAGTTGATTCTCACATGATTCATTTGAGCTAATTCTTGTTCTTCTCTATTTCAAGAATATTTGGTATGTATAATGTGTTGCTGATTCTGATGTATCAAAACCAGCAAGGAGGAAGGAGACATACATCTAAATACACAACGAGTACACATGATAAACCTAATACTTCTTTTCTATTGAAGTAATCCCGGGAAAGACAAATGTCATAACCGTAGAGATACTCAGTGTTTACTCATAGCTTCTGGTGTATTATTCCAACTATTTGGGAGAAGAATATATTATTCCAACCATTTGGGGGAAGTGGTCTCTGGATATTTTTGGTATGTGTTATCTCAGCTTTCAGTAGGAAGAAATATGAGAAGAATATGTGGAACGTGAGATGATATTGCTTATCGACATCTTCTATATGATTTATGATTAAGTGCTTCATGTACACAATGTAATGATGATTTCGATGAGATCGCAACCATCAAGGGAGAGATATGTGTACATCTGGGTCGCACAACATATTCACATGATCGAGCTTAATCAGTTATTCCGGAGTTGACATCCGCAGAGAAGATAAGTGATTCAACCAGTTATTGTGATGTCGTTGTCTCTTCTCTTGTTGGGTACATGTGTACGTTATGAGCTGATTGGTTATATGTTAGATAACTGGAATGCATTTGGTGAAATGAAGGTGTTGATATATTGTTCTCCTGAATTGACAACTGCTCAAACTCGAAGAGTTATGTGTACATCGGGGACGCACAACAAGTTCATGTGATCAGGCTTAATCATTTATTTCAGGTTTGATAACCACATAAATGATCCGTGTTAACTTGTTACTTCGGTGTTATCATCTTATTTGGGTTCTTGAAGCTTCATACAATTAGACTGTTTGCTTCACTTCTTCTTCTTGGGGGAAATGGTCTTTTTACGTGGATTGTCGGTTTGGGGGGAAGCTACCAAAGATTCACTTTTTGAAGGCTCAAGTTCTTGCGACGATTCAAGAGCCTCGAATGCTTTGGTGGTGAAAGTTTAAGAGATGAACGATTTCCTTATCTTCTACAAAGTGCTGAACGATTTCTTTATCTCGGTACTCGTATCATCATCTTCTTAATCCTATTTCCCTATCTTTGTAAATAATTTTCAAAAAGCGAAATACGAAAATATAAAACCAACAAAAACAAAATAGAAAAATATAAAATCAACAAAAGCCCATAAAAATCAGAAAATTGAAAAAAAAAATACCAAAAAAATATTTTCTCAAGACATGTCTTCTGGTATCGATAACATCTACGGTCTTAGAAATGTCATTCAATAATGGCACGGGACCATAGATGAAGTTCGAGCAGGAGGTGTAAATATTTTTTTTCCAAAACATGTATCAAATCTATGGCTTATAGTTACTTCAGACTGTAACCCGTGCTTTAAACCATGGCTTGTTATTATTTCTGATAGCAATCCGCTCTTCAAGGAAGGAAAGTGCTGCGCTAAACCAATTTTCTAAATATTTCGTGCACTTATCCTAAAAACAAAATGAGGAAAGTATGTCGAAGGACTGCTGTTCTTACTCAAATATTTTTCCGTCTAAAATTCTTCAGAAAAATATTTGTTTTAACTTAATGGTGGTAAATGAGTTTCTTGAAAATCAATCAGTATCGGAGTTTTCATAAATTTGCAAACTCAATCAATGACTTCCGCGCTTTCAATCTTTTCATAAAATGAGTCATTGATTGAGGGGGAGAATGTTTTTCAAATTTATATCATCTATCGGGCTTATCTAATTATCCTATATGCTTAACTGAAAAATGATGTTAACCTACGTTGAAGGACTAGGTGCCTAGGATATGATTGTTAAGATTAGATGATTAGAGTTTGATGAACACATAAATCCCATGCCTTATATGAACTGTTTGATATGTTGAATTGACTTTTATTAGTCGATTGCTGTTTCGGTGTTGTCGACCACCATATATCTGTTTGTATGTCTACTAACGTATGCAGATATCATGGATTATAAGAATGTTCCCGATCCGGATAACTCAATAGAAGATGATTGGATGCCGAAGGAAAGGGTAACTATATCTTTGGTTGACAAATGAAGAAACGGAGCTTATTTGTCCTTTATGTAGAGTTGGCATTAAAACATGCAACATAAGAGGTCTCACTACTTCAGCAGATGGTTTTCTTCCAGCCTTACAGCAACAACAGAAGCAGCTTCTACACCACCTAACGTATCTTGTGCAGGAAAAGTAGTGAATGATACCATTTTTAAACAAGTTTTTGAATAATATTGTTTTGAAAAATGGAAAAATATTGGTTTTGAAAATAAATTGAACTCAAACTTTGGAAATCAACCAGACTTCATTTTTAAACATAAGTCACTCAATCAACGACTACGGTCATTGATTGAGGGGGAGAGTGATTTCAAACTTAAGTATTTTCAAATGATATTTCTTCATAAAAGTCCGGTTTGTACAAAATAAGTGGTGATCTAAAGATTTAATGTTATGTCATGGTATGATTTTTTCTTTAGAATCAAGATCTTTCAAAATGAAATTTTTTCTGTTCTTGTTTGATTGTGAAAATTGTTTTATTTTACTTTAAGATCTCTTAAAACAATCATACTTGACACTAACAATCTTTAATGTCTTAAATTGGTCCTTATCTGTCATTTTTCAAAATTAAATCAAGCCACGTCTTTCCCCAAACTTTTCTAAATGATTTAAATCAATTGGGATCCAAAATCTCAATTGGTTTGAAATTTTTGATCGGGGGAGAGATCGTGATTTAAATCTCAAATCTGTTTTAGTCCTTTGAAGGCACTCCTGCCTCCATGTGCCAAACGATTTTAATATATGATGCACATGATTGAGGAGGAGCATTTATCCAAAACAAGATGAGTATTTAAATAAGGCCACATTTTCTCCTATGTTTTCTAAACCTTATTAAATCACTTGGGATCCAAAATCTCAAAGGGTTTGATATTTTTGATCGGGAGAGAATTTGTGATTTAATAATGAAATTTGATAAAAGGTGATCGTTTTGATTCATTTGTGCATACTGCTCTCACATATGTGCTAAACGCTTTCGAATCTCGAAGCACATATTGAGGAGGAGCATTTCTAAAAGAAAACAAACTATCAAGGTACAAAGATTTCTATGTTTTATCATAAGTACCTTGATTGATTTTCTAATGGTTTTCTTAATGTCAAATGTGATCATGAAAGTACTTCAAAGAACTCCTGCCTCGATGTGTTAAATGATTTCACAACCAACTCACATTTTGAGGGGGAGAATTTACCAAGAAAATCAAATGAATTTTTCTATGGAAATTGTGGTCAAGTAATTATTTCAAAGAACTCTTGCCTCCATGTGCTAAACAATTTCAAAATCATATGCACATGTTGAGAGGGAGCATTTCTAAATGATCAAAACAATTAAGGTACAAAATGCTTTGATATTATATCACAAGTACCTTGATTGATTTTCCAAATGATTTTTCAATTGGTTTTGAGAAGGAATGAACAATACCAACAGACCGACCAATTTACTTTATGCATGGTGTTATAAGGATTGTTAGGTTAGGTATTCGTTCCCACGATCCCGCCAGTGCCGGAGGGATCTACCCAGGGACAATTCAGTAGATAGTGTAGAAGTCCTTAGGTATGATGAAAAAAGGAGATAAATGAGAATATGGGAAGAGTGCGGACTGAGACAGAGCTAGTACTGGAATAAACCCAACAAGGTTCTATTTATGAAGTCTCGGTAAGCACTGAAGGGGTTGAAGAATGAAAAAGAAATGAATGTGAAAAGGGTGAAAAGAAATAGCCCTCCAATAATTCAACCTTAGGGCAGAAACCGGGTTCAATTCATATGCTACTGGTAGTTACTAAGGTAACACTGGTATTGAATACAAGACGTCATGGACCCAGTGACGCACTGCACTTAACTTCCCAAGCTACTCAAGTTCCTCTTAAAAGGGCTTGTTTCATTCTCACAGGGAACCTACATAATCTATCGACTATCTCCTAGATATTGTTGATATTGAAGAAGGAGACCCTCTCCCTAGTCTCCGACATAGGAACCAAATGTGCACTATTGAGTCTAGAGCCAAGAGATCATCCACAATATCTCATTAGGACACTAAATTAATGAAGACTTGCTGCTTCACACAATGTGAAAAGTAAGTGTATATTGAGAGTCCTACGCATTATCCTTGTGGTATTGCCAGAACATCCGAGTGATATGTAAAAATATTCACAATGAAGATGGAAATCCTTCTAGAGCCAACATCAAACAAGCTCTTGGTGGGTGACATGTGAGATCTTTTCTAAAGATCAAACTTGTGACAACTGGATAGAAACGATGGGGCGATTCACTCTTGAATCAACCTTGGTCCAGGAAATGAATTGACGAATACTTTTGGAAAAACCGTTCGATGTGCAAATCTTCTTTTCTCTAGCGCATCAAATGTGTATTCATGTTTTCAAACACAAAAAGTATCTCTGATTGAAAAAATAAATAAATAAATAAATAAATACTTTTGGAAAAACCGTTCGATGTGCAAATCTCTTCTTTTCTCTAGCACATTGAATGTGTATTCTTTTCTAATGCAAAAAGTATTTTTGATTGAAAATTGATCTTTCTCATAAAACCTTCGTCGTATTGCAAAACTCTTTCTTCTAAGCAATACGCGATTGTTTTCAAATCAATTTTTCATCAATCAGTGAATCTCAATTCGCTGGTTCACTCACTCCGTGTTGTCTTCTTTGAGACGTTCCGGTTTGAGAACAGCTAGAATAGCTGCGAAACCCTGTCAAGGAGATTCTTTGGAATCATACCTGATCAGAGTCAGTACTTGTATTGATCAACGGGGAACTGTGGGTCGTGTACCTCAATTCAACGAAAGTGATCAAAGACACTTTCATGTGTTTTATTGCTAACTGTTGTTTGCAGGTACATTTGGACGGTTGCAGCTGATCAGAATTGAGAAGTCAATCCAAAGCCGCATGCTCACAGCATCCACACTTAATTGAATAAATCATGACTTGTGCATATCTATAGAACCTGGCTCTGATATTTTTATATTATGATTCCGCTACGCTGCTGCAAATATCATGGGCCAGTAAAGCTTCCGCTACTCTGATGAAAAGATGTCATGATCCAGAAAGTGTGAGCATGTCGGTCCAAAAGTTACAACATCACATGATGGCAACACAATAAAGGGTGATCCAGAGATTTACTGTAGCTGATGATCTTGAATAAAGCTCGAAGATCATCAAAGATGTGGATCAGTTAAAGTCCTCTACTAAAAGTACAAAGTTATCGGACTTTAAAGAATCACTGCTAAAGCACAAAGATACAGATGTCGAAGAATTAATGTCTACGAGCTCAAGACTGAAGATTAAATAGAATGCTAGGATTCGAAATGTAAAACATGGGGTGACCTCCCTTAGGGGGAGATTGTTAGGAATTAGAAATTCCATAGTGAAGTATCGGTCACCCCAAATATTATCTAGCATAAGTTAGCTCATAGACATATATTTAGTTACGTTATTTGTTAGTTTATTAGTTAGTTATTAGCGTAGTTTAGTTTAGTGCAACACCGTAGAGGAAGGACGGGTCTTTACCCACTGTATGCCTGATCCACAGTCCGTTAGGAGGACGTATTGTATGTAACTATAAATACCCTCTACCTCCCAAGGTAGAGGGTTGGACCTTTCATTCTAATCTAACCTTTTCTCTTTTGTTTACTTTCTCTCTCTAGAAAGGCTCCCATTCTACTTTCTCTCTCTAAAACCTCTAAACTATACGCCCCTTATTGTGATTGTGGATGTGTTTGTGAAATCCAATATGTTACATATAATGTTTATCAACGGTAGAGTATGACAAGATCACGATCTTTAACGATTACCTACGAAAGCATAGTAATCGCGTTTTAGTATAGTGTATGATATAAGTGTACAAGTATATGTAGTTTGTTGGCTTTCAATATGATGTTGTACATGAATCCTTAAGTTAAAGTATCCCTTAAGTGTTGTTTGGCTTATAGCCCTTTTATAAATAACCTCGTACCATCGTTCGGGCTATCAAAATCAAGAGGTCGTGTAGTAAACGTATGAGGAGCCAGGACACTTTAAATCGTAAATCCACAACTCGTCGATACGACACCCCGAAGAGGCCTCTTATGATAATGAAATTTCTTACTATTGTTGTACTTGTCATTTATAATTGGAGTATTTGACGAGACAAATGTTATATAAAACATGTGTCGTGTTTCGTCAAAGACTATTGATTGACTTGTGTGACGATATGATGATATAAGTTGTGTGTCGTGAAGTAATTTAACATGACATATGGTCATTACTTAGTTTGTCAACGTCTAGTAAAGTCCAATCTATTGAACAAGTTTTTAAACAAGACTCGACCATTAAGTCCAAACTAGCCGTGCGGATAATTATGGTTAAGCAACTTGAGACAACACTAAGGCCATACCAAATGGCTATTTTTAAGTCAAAATACTTGAGACATCAGCCTTGGCTTAACTTTGGCTTTGTTTTGGCCTCAAAGAATCAAAATACACTAAGGTTTCTTAGCCATGGTTGTTTTCCGGTATACAACCGGTCCGGTTAGTTTTTGTAGTTTTAAGGCTTTGTCGTTCACTTTCTGCTTATGTGCTCCCGACTGTTTGTAGAAAACGTGATTCTGTGCAACTTTCGCGTTTTACACTTTTGCTGATTCGGACCAGAAAAGGATTAAAACCTCGTTTTAAAATCGTTTCAGCAACTTTTTGTTCCAGCACTATATTTACCTCTAGTAACACTTAACTAGGCATAACTTTTTAACCACAAGTCCTTTTCAAGTGATTCAAAAGCTCAAGTTCTAGTTTTTACTTTATCTAATAGCTTCTCAAGCTTAATCAAGTCCAAAGTCCAAAGTTTACTTATATCAATTGTCTAATAACAAGTAATTACTTATATTTCATTGCAGAAAGTTTGGCTGCACATTCAGTCCTGCCAAAACGACCATAAGTTGAGTTCTACAACTTTTTTTGATGCACAGCTTTCGCCAAACTTCAATTTTATATCTTGGCTACATTTCATAAAACTGATTCGACTTCCAGAAATGACCAGAACCTTGGGATTTTCCCAAATGAAATCTGGTGTGCAGATTTTGACATGTTTTGCCATTTTGGCTATCATTTATTCATCAGGATGAGTTATGAGGTGCGCCACCCGAAGAAACGACTATAAGACATAGCTCTACAAGCCTATCTTATTGAATTAACCTCAAGGTTTACTGAGATGATCAGTTTAATCAATCTTTGTAACTGTTCCAGAATTTCAACTTACAAGACCTACCTAAGGCTTGTTTTAGCTTCTTTTCATGTTACAAACTTCATGTACAACATCAATCATGCCATATTACATATACTACTTATATCAAATTACATCAAATAATATAAATTATTACAACCATATTGAATGAATGTGAAAATAAACTCAAATCTTACAAGGTGATGATGAGAGATTACAAGAACAACAACTACAAATCAACACTTAATCCCATGTACTCTTTAACCTTTGTTTTCAATCTTTACCTAAACTTGATAAACCTTTATATCATCTTGTAATCAACCTCTTACTTCAGCCTCTACACCTCTTGATCAAACCCTTGTTAATCTTTCATAATAATCCTAGACTTTGATGAGATTGATAGGTGATTAAGTGAAAAGAATCAAGAACCATCTAAAGTAACTTATGATCTTTATCATATGAGTGAAAGATCAAGTAAAAATTGAACTTATTATGGTGTAGGCTGCTTATAGTCACGGTAAAGGAAAGAAGAAAACAAGATGAAAGGATTTTATCTTGATCAAATGGAGTGATAAGGATTTGGATATTTTTGCACAAATAACAAACATAAGACATGTGTATGTCTTATGCATACATGAACGCCACCTCTTGCTTGAGGTGGTGATTATGTGTAGCTTTGTGATGTTATCTGTATAACTTTGAGTTTACGGGGTGTAGTTTGGTCCCGATAATTACTAATGTTAAGCCCTTAAGTCACGAAACTTAATGTTAGATATTAACTTTTCACATACACATCAAACCATAACACAAAGTAGCATATAGATGGAATTCTAGAGAGAGAAAGTTAGAGGTTTAGGGAACTTAGTGAGAGAAAGTGAAAGATATTATTATGAGCTCCAACTCTCTACCTTGGAAGGTAGAGAGTATTTATAGTCTTACACAAATCGCCACACTTTGGGCTGTGGATCAGGCATACAGTGGGTGAAGACCCGTCCGTCCTCCACGGTGTTACTTAACTAAATAACTACTTAACTTAAAAGAACTACGACTACGAGCTTTCTAACGATTACATATACTTGAGGTGACCGACTCTTTAATACTGGGAATTTCTAATTCCTAACAATCTCCCCCTAAGGGAGGTCACCTCAATAATGTACCAAAATTACATAGAATACAAATAAATATAACATTTAACAATTGATCTTGCATTCTTGATGTAGTCCTTTGCTCCTAGGCTCGTAGTCATTGATTCTTCACAATGCATGTTTGGTTATTCCAAGTGGAGGTCTTTTACTGATCCACGTGATGATAATTTTGAGCCATCATTTGAGATCATCAGCAATCAACAATCTCTGAGACATCCATTGTGGTGTTGTGACTTTGGGACCGACATGCTCACATTCTGGATCATGATATCTTCTCATCAGAGTAGCGGCACCTA
>BPTQ01000008.1:315265155-315294082 GCA_019973895.1 Chrysanthemum seticuspe
AAATTTCAACAATGAAATAATTAATGCTTTCAAATTAGCACATTTGAAAGGAGCGCCAGTTGTGTTCTGATGCTATTCAAATCCACAAGTTTTATGAGATGAAAGTGGTTATCAGTATAAAATATACTTGATAATCGTGAAACAATAAAAATGCATTTATAAAATGAGAAATGCATTATGCGCACGAGTTTGGATGCAGTAATCCAAAATTGCTGTATCTGCGTGGGATTATCTGAATAGTTTGAAATTAATATGGATCAACCTCATATAACTATTCAAAATTATGAAAACATTCATAATGTAAAAATGCAATGGGTTAAAATTCACAATCCTTAATCTTTAAGGGTCATAATTTCTCAGCCAGTGGAGTTCATATACATTAGCAATCTTTCGAGCATCAGCATCAAGAAAATAGAGAGTATTTATAGTCTTACACAAATCGCCACACTTTGGGCTGTGGATCAGGCATACAGTGGGTGAAGACCCGTCCGTCCTCCACGGTGTTACTTAACTAAATAACTACTTAACTTAAAAGAACTACGACTACGAGCTTTCTAACGATTACATATACTTGAGGTGACCGACTCTTTAATACTGGGAATTTCTAATTCCTAACACTTAAAATTGGGTAACGTAAAAATGTAATACTTACAAAAGTATTAAAACTTATCAATATACTCCAACTAGGTATAATTAAAGTTTGATAAGTCTATTAGGGTGCGTCTATGTCGTTAAAACCTAATGACGTAGGTTTGAGCACGCGTATTACGTAAAGAGTAAAATATTTACGTAAAAATAACAAAGTGCTAATAGTTCATATAAAATATGACTATTGGTGAAAGTAGAGTATTTTGAACACCTAAACTTATCGTAGTCTTGTGTTGACCGCGAGGAAAGTTTACACGATTAAACTTTCGTAATTAATAAAGTAACAACTTTAAATAATTAATTATAGTCATAGGTGAACAAAAATGTTCAAAGTGTAATAATCCAAAACAGAGTGAATTATTTAACTTGGGAAATTACCGGTTACTACCAGTTACAGTACTTGCTTTTACGTTATGGTAAAAGTCAAATAGTAAAAAGTCAAAGTCAAAGGGTAATTTAGTCATTTTACCTTATGAAAATTTACGAGTTGCTACAGGCTTCTTTTGCCTTTTGGGCTGCGTTCCTGAAGCCTCAAGGCCCTGAGACTTGGGTTTGGTCTTAGTCCCAGTCTGAGACTTCCCCTTTCTCTTTTTAGGAGCAGGGTTAGGAGACACTGAGTCCCTCTGGTTGTTTACAGCAACCATATGGGCCGTCAATTCAATATTAGTGACAAGGGATGGGTCCTTTTGAAAATTAGATTGACTCAGGATGCCAGGTAAAGCACAATATTTTTGTTCCTGAGGATAATTGCAACTTATTAACACTTGTAAAGTACATAAGACAAACCTAGGGTACAAAATGTATTTCGCCCTAGTTTTGCTCAGTAGCTTGGTTACGAGATCACTGTAAATAATCTCCCCTATGTCGACAGTGACCCCATTCATCAAGCAGTATGCCACCATCAACTGAATAGAATTAACTTGTTCAGTGGATGAGTGGTTCTCGCCGAGAACCTGAATCACAAAAGTGAACAGGATCCTCCAAGCCACAGGAAATGAACTCTTGGTGACTGGGGTCTTGTCCAAAAATTTTGGATCCAAAACTATTTGTTTTAACCCATCCTTCACTGTGGAGGGTTCAGGATGGGCAACATAGACTCCATTATTGTAGTCTAACCCTGTTGAAGTACAAAACGTTTTATAGTCCAGGGTGACTGATCTTTCCCCGTTAAAAAGACTGAACCTAATGAGATACTCCTTGAGTGGTCTTAGGTCTGTCTCATCAGTTGAGGGTGCCGGGTCATAGGCCATGGTTGTTGCCCAAAACTCCCTGAGGAGGTTTTGGTACAATATAGAGGGACACTGAACAAAGGCCGTTTTCAGTGGGCAGTTGTATAAAACTTTTATTATGTCCTTATAGGCTGGGAAATTTTGGGGGTGATAACGCTACACGCGTCGTTCGGGGTCAAAGGAACTTCCTTTTTTTCGAGCAAGTTTTATAACAACCTAGGCAGTGAACCTAACGTGGCCAAGACGAAACCCTAATGACGGCGACCCGACGGCGTCACAAATCATAAGGTGACGCCGTCGCGATTGTAATATTATATATAGAATCCGAATTTTTTAGTTTTAGTGTGTAGTCTTTTGGAGTAAAAACCTAAACCGAACCAAGGTTGTCTTGTACAGTATTTTAGGGTTCCAAACCCTATCTTACATCAAGATAAGTGTTTTACTTCATTAATTCAATTATGTCTTCAATTATTTGTGTGTATGCTTGCATGTTCTCCATGTCCGGCTAATTTACTTGTGTGTTTGCTTAGGGAATATGAAACTTAATTATTAAATATTGATTGGCTGTCTTTTATCTTAATTGATTAATGATCTAGTAATGCGATAGGTCATTCGTTGTGTAATTAATGCTTGATTAATCTTTGTGAACCTTGGGCTATAGCGCTTAGAGCGGTTGTAGGCTAAACCATCCAAAGAGTGACTTAGAGTTAGAGTTTATAATCCCTAGAGGGTTTTGTAGACGAGACCTTTTGGTAAATTCAAAGAGTTAGGGATAAACGCATACCCTACGACTTTAGACACACAACGCGATTAAGAATAAGGACGTGACAATTCAACCATCAATAGGAGATAATTAAGGAGTAATAAAACCTAAGTAAACACATCTTTAAACTATCATACGAGCACACAATAATTAGACATAGACTACTGATGCGTGCCAAACAGTCAAGCTAAATCACACAAGCCCGCCACTTGTGAATGGCGGACCGTAACCAGCTTAAAACTGCTTAAGCACGAAATCAATGAAGATCTGAGGAGTATAGGGTCTCCCCGGGTCGTTATGTCCCAGCGAGCTATGCAATGGATCAATCAACGTATAGTGATCGAGAAATTTGAACGAAAAAGGGAATTTTGAGATTATTAAAACTACAGAAATATCAAACAAACACAAAGGCTAAAATGCAAGTTAAAGGAAATCAAAAAGATAAAATCTATTAAATAAACGCTATCACTATAATTAAAATGATGTTTTTGTTTTTATGTTTTACGAAACTGAAATTAAAAACTACGCGACGTACAACTAAAAACGTGAAACTTACACAATATAAACCCTAAAAATATGAAAAATACATTTTTACAATCCTAATGATAAAATAAAATTTATGGAAAAAGAAAATTATTTTTAAAACTAATTATCTAATTAAAAACTATTTTTAACTATTAAATAATTACCTAAAATACAAGAAAATAGGAGATTAAGCTAGAAAAATAAATTTATGAAATGGAAAAGTCTAAAATATCAAAATAGAATTTTCAAAACTATTTTTGTATTTTTCTGATTATTTTTCTATTTTCTAGGAATTTTAAACTATTAAAAACTAATTAAATTACTAAAAATTACCAAATAAACTATGAAAAATCTGGAAAATTACTTTTTTTACTTTTTATATTTATCTAAACCTAAGAAAAATGAAAAATTATTTTTTTGAACCTTTTCTTAATTTTTTGTATTAATTGCTAATTAAAAATGCTTAAAAACTAGTTAAAATCAAGAAAAATATCAAAACAGCTAGGAAAAATCTGAAAATTTCAGGAAAACTCTAAAATTATATTAAGAAGCTATGAAAATTGGAAAAACAGTGTGCTATGTGGAAGAAAATGAAACTGATGAATCAAGTGCTTATTGAAATAAGCACTTGATAAGCAAATGAGCAAAACAAGCAACCCACTGATAACAGAAGCAATAATATACTAATTTAACCAAATTGCAACTAAAAACAATAAGCTCTAAACACTGGATTGCAGGATATAAAGATTTGATGATTGTGAGTTTAAGCTACAAACAGAAATGGGTACCTACTTGCAGTCCAAAAATAAGCACCCAAATAAGCTACAAACTAAAAACTAATTATTAAGACTTGAACTGGACCTAAGTAACTACTTATAACCAAAAGACCAGACCTTAAAAAGTTTTTATAAACTCTGTGCAAGTTGCACAAAAGCTGAGAAAATACTCAGTGAATACTGAGTTGTGAGCAGGGCACCAGGGTCTGATTTTAAGCTTATGCACAAGTTTATCCAGAGGGCTTGAGCTAAAAACAGTTATTAGGTCTTAAAGACCACCTAGTAAACTACTTGTATACCAAAAATGAAACCCTGAAAAACCCTACTGAAGCCTGTGCAGATGCTGCAATATCTGCTCAAATCCAATTTTTGACATGTTTTGACTTTTGAACAAAAGATGAAAAGTTGACTTTGTTGAGATTTGGATCCAATTTGATGATTGATTATGATGTGATATGGTGTAATGAATACAAGGCAAGCAATGTTTAACACTTTTAAACTTAATTTCAGGTTTTGCAATTCTAAAATCCACAACAGTTGACAGTGAGACAGATTAACCAAGGTTTTGACTTTTGATGGGTTGCAGACACAAACTAAGACTGGTTTGAGTATAAAATGACTAAACAAACATGAGCTACTAGATCTTAACTTATGAACAAGCCTAAAAGATAGGAATACTAGCAGATCCAAACACACCTATAACTATAGTTATGCAAAGTAAGACTGAGATAAACTCCAAACAAGCATAACTTACTGATCAAATTAACTTAAGATAACTTAATTACTACTATTAACACAGATTTTAACAGCTTAAAACTTCAAATACTAATTATGCTAAAAACTTTGAAAGGGCTTACAATTTGTCCAATAGCCACTATGGCCTGCCAACTATGAAACCAGAGAACCCAAGATCACTATCCTATATAAACCAACCCAAATGCTTCCATTTCAACCCATTTCAATTCCTGAATCAACCCATATCATCCCTGCATCATTTCTTCTCCAAATTTGACTTTTGTTGACCAGTTGCCAAAGTTGCATGAAATGTACAAATAAGCTTATACAAAGCTTTGATAAGCTTATTAGAGCTTGTTTAAGCTTAAAAATAAACTACTAACAGATTTGATAAGGATTTTGAAAATGAGAAATTCAACAGTGACATAAAATTTGGAAATTGAACTTGGAACTGAATTGATACTTAAATTAAGCTACAATACACTTGAGCAAAGTATTTTGATACATTCAAACTAAAAAACAACAACTGAGGATCTATTTTAAGCTTAAGAAACATAAAACGACATACAATTTAAAAAAACTAAAACTAACTCCCCTACTTGCTTCCTCTTCTCTCTTTTTATGCTCCAAAGTGCTTGTCTCTCTCTTCTGGACAAATCCCAGCATAAATCTAAGCCATTGATTGGCTAGAATTCATCTTGGCCATTAATCTCGTTTTGGCGCCAAATTCTGCTTTTGATATTAGAGACAGGAAAGAGATTGCATTAAATGCATTTGTAAAGTAGGTAAGGAGGGGGGAGACAAATGGTGGTGTAGGGTGATTTTGGTGGCTAGAGGTGGGGGGGTTGCAGGAGCAGACAGGATGGTCGGGGAGACAGGGAAGGGGCGGGTTTGATTATTTAAATATTGGGTAATTGGGTTGTCGGGTCATAGGATTGGACCGGGTACAAGATTGGGCCAGGGTGTTAATATTTGGGCTTGGGGTTTAAATAAGGTCCGGTTGGTTTGTGGGATTAATAACACCAAGGACCAATTGTGTAATATTTGGAAATCCAAGGACCAAACATGCAAATTATGAAGATGTAGTCAAGGGTTGGTCTTGCCAAACTTTAATAATCCAAGGGCTAACTTTGACATTTTTGAAACTCCAAGGATTAATTTTGAACAATTTAAAAGCCCAGGGACCAAAACTGTAATTTTCTCAAAACTTTTAGATTTTCCACCAAAGGACTAAATATGACAATTTATGATTTTAAAAAGACCTTTGGTGACTTTTCTTTTGAAATTTTGGCTCAGGGACTATTTTTGACAATTTTAGAAACTTGGGGGACTGAAACTGCCAATTATGCAAACTTTGCTCGTTTTTCATCTGATTTTGAACATTTTGCATCTGAAACATATAAAATGCAATTTTGGAATATTTTCAGTGTTTTGATGCATTTCTGAGCATTTTTAACCGTTTTGCAGTTCCGATTTGACTAAAAATGATGAGTATTTACACACTCATCAATCCCCCACACTAAACTATTGCTAGTCCCTAGCAATCTTTTGAGAAAAACATAATGGATTTGAATCTCTTTACCAAAATCCATTACTTCTGGAGTAGCCAAATGTTTCAGTTCAAGTAAGAACCATGGTACACCGATAACCATGTGATTTTGAGCAAACCACCAGCTTCCAACGGATTTGATTTTGTCTTTACCAGAAGCCGTACCCTTCTGGACTAGCCAACTCTTAGATAAATTATCAATATTATCTTTGGTGAGTCGATTACCAATTATGGATTTTCCACTGCCTTTACCACAAGCCATAATCTTGCGGGCTAGCCAACTCTTCACTTTTAAGGATATGGTGAGTTGAATACCATACAATTTTGGGCAAATTGCAAGCCATATAAACGGATTTGATAAATCTTTACCAAGAGCCGTTTGCTCCTGGATTAGCCAATCTTTTTGTCTAACAGACATGGTGGACTGATAACCAAGATGAGAAAGTGTAGAACACTTACTCCAAAAAAAAATTTTTTGGCCAAAAACGGGGGGATTAGGCGGTATAATTACATGATAAAATTCGAGAGAATCCCCCCCACACTTAGAAATGAATATTGCCCTCAATATTCAAAGTACCGGCGGTTATGCCGAAACAAAGAACGTGAAAGGGAAATACTACGGCCATTATTTAGAAAGAAGATTTTTTTTTTTTTTTTTTTTTTTTTTTTTGAAAGATTAATATACAAAACATGTGGGGCAACCCCCCCCCCCCCACACTAGGGTGGTAGAAAGAGGTAAGAAGACAAAAATATGGGTGAGAACCCATATGGCATGCTACTGTTTTTGATTACCGAGTCGCTAGCTTGACTCGATCCCCGCATTCATTGGTTCATGGGGAAAGTTTGAAGATCCGGGACAACCACAGGAGGAATGTCCTCGCCAAAATAATGCTTCACTCGATGACCATTCACTTTAAAATTAGGACCATCGGGTTGAGATAACTCAATGGTACCATAAGGATAAACCTTAGCAATGGTAAATGGACCAGACCAACGGGACTTGAGCTTTCCCGAGAAAATCTTCAATCTTGAATTGAAAAGAAGGACTCGATCACCAGCGTTGAAAACGCGGTTCTTGATTTTTGAGTCATGAATCTTCTTTGTCTTTTGTTTATAGATCAAAGAGTTCTCGTAAGCTTGATCACGGAGTTCATTTAATTCATTCATTTGAACTTTCCGGTGATCACCAGCTGTCTGAATATCAAAGTTAGCATGCTTCAAGGCCCAGTATGCCTTGTGCTCGAGCTCAACCGGGAGATGACACGCCTTCTCGTACACCAGCTTGTATGGAGTGCACCCGATGGGTGTTTTGTAAGTTGTACGGAAGGCCCAGAGTGCGTCATCTAACCTATCCGACCAAGAGGCACGGTTTTCACCAACCGTCCTCTCAAGAATTCTTTTAATCCCCCGGTTGGAAACTTCCACTTGCCCACTTGTTTGTGGGTGGTACGCAGTAGAGGTACGGTGAGTTACACCATACTTTTGCATGACTCTTGCAAATTGGTCATTGCAGAAATGCGTACCACGATCACTGATTATGGCTCGTGGAGTTCCAAACCTAGCAAATAGAGATTTCAAGAATTTCACAACAACTCGGGCATCGTTGGTGGGTAAAGCTTTAGCTTCAACCCATTTTGACAAGTAGTCAACGGCCACGAGTATGTACTTATTTCCGTGAGAAGAAGGAAATGGCCCCATAAAGTCAATGCCCCAGATGTCAAAAATCTCACACACTTGAATGGCGTTTTGCGGCATTTCATTCCTTTATGAGATATTCCCGTGACGTTGACAAGCGTCACAGGTTTTGACGAATTCATGGGCATCCTTATAGATTGTGGGCCAATAGAATCCCGAATCAAACACCTTCTTGGCGGTGTAGTTGGGGCTATGATGTCCCCCAGTAGGTCCAGAATGGCAAGCCTTGAGAATGTCAACGGCTTCCTGACCATACACACATCGCCGGATGACTTGATCCGCACAAATTTTGAACAGGTAGGGGTCGTCCCAGAAATAATGTTTCACATCTTTGAAGAATTTATTTTTCTGTTGGGACGACATCCCTTTCACCACAAAGTTACCCGCATGGTAATTTGCAAAGTCAGCAAACCATGGGGTAGACGAGTCTCCACGAAAAGAAACCACATTGAGTGTTTCGAGAGGAAATGTTTCATTAATTTCCTTTTTCTCGAACATATTTTGGTGAGGGTTCTCTAATCGGGACAGATGATCAGCAGCCAGGTTCTCAGCTCCTTTTTTATCACGAATAATGATATCAAATTCTTGTAGGAGGAGAACCCAACGGAGCAATCTCGGCTTTGCATCTTGTTTTGCAAAGAGATATTTGAGGGCCGAGTGATCCGTATACACCACGCATTTGGTCAATATAAGATATGGCCGAAACTTCTCAAACGCATACACCACAGCTAATAATTCTTTTTCCGTAGTGGTGTAATGGGTCTGAGCTTCAGTCATAGTTTTGCTCGCGTAGTGGATTGGCTGAAAATGTTTGGTTTTGCGTTGCCCCAAGACTGCACCGATAGCAAAGTCACTTGCATCGCACATGAGCTCGAAGGGTAAATCCCAGTCGGGGGCAACTAGAATCGGTGCTTCCGTAAGCTTTTTCTTAAGTGTTTCAAAAGCTTCGATGCACTCAGGAGAAAAGATAAAAGGAGCATCTTTTTCGAGAAGATGGGTCATAGGCCGAGCGATTTTAGAGAAATCTTGAATAAATCTACGATAAAACCCGGCATGACCAAGAAAACTCCTAACACCTTTGACAGTAGTAGGATGAGGTAGTTTAGCAATGACATCAACTTTTGCTCTATCTACCTCAATCCCATTCTTAGAAATCTTATGGCCGAGGACTATGCCCTCTTTGACCATAAAGTGGCTCTTCTCCCAGTTTAGACATAGATTGGTGTCTTCACACCTCTTTAGAATTTTGTATAAATGGGAGAGACATGTCTGAAACGAGTCCCCAATGACCGAGAAGTCATCCATAAACACCTCCATAGTTTCCCCGATCATGTCGTGGAAAATTGCCATCATACATCGTTGGAACGTGCCAGGAGCATTACATAAGCCAAAAGGCATACGTCTGTAGGCAAACGTCCCGTATGGGCAGGTGAATGTGGTTTTCTCTTGATCCAGCGGATCAATGGGGATCTGAAAGTAACCCGAGAAACCATCAAGGAAACAATAGTACTCGTTCCCTGCTAATCTCTCAAGCATCTGGTCCATGAAGGGTAGAGGAAAATGGTCTTTACGGGTGGCTTCGTTTAACTTTTGATAGTCAATACACACACGCCATCCCGTAACCAATCGAGTTGGGATTAACTCGTTTTCTTCATTCGTGACAACAGTAATGCCACCCTTTTTTGGAACGCAATGAATTGGGCTAACCCAAGGACTATCAGAGATCGGGTAAATCAGACCGGCATCAAGAAGTTTGAGAACCTCTTGTTTGATAACCTCATGAATCTTAGGATTCACCCTTCTCTGACTTTGGACTGCTGGTTTGAAGTCATCCTCCATTAAGATTTTGTGAGTACAAAACTCAAGGTTGATACCCTTAATATCGGAGAGTTTCCAAGCAATTGCTTGCTTGTGTGACTTCAAGACCTTTATGAGAGCAGTTTTCTCCTCCTTGGTCAAGTCTTTAGCAATTATGACGGGTAATTTATCATCACCCTCCAAAAATGCATACTCGAGATGAGGAGGTAGGTCCTTAAGTTCAACCTCGGGAAATTCTTCAGTAGATGATTGCACTGATTTGATTTCCTCAATTGTGATCTCTTTCGGAGGGAGTGAAGATAATGGATCTTCATTAAGCAATTGCTCAAGATAAAGAATATCTCCCTCCGAATCATAAACACCATCAATTCCAGGCGGAATTGATTCATCAGTAGCCAGAAATTCATCGATCTCTTCCAGAAGGAAGTCACCTCCCTCAAACGGAGTGAGAGAGGGGGAAGAGTCGGCAATGATAGGTTGAGAAGGTGTGGTGGAATTGGAATTCCCACTCACAGAATTATGAAGATAACCAAGAAACTCTTGAGAGTACTCCTCTGAAGCAATGTCAATTAAATCGACTCGATTAATTGATTCAGTATCATCATTTGAGGAGTACCTCGAAGTTTGATCGAGGTTAAAGGTAACAGCTTCATTACCCACACGTAGAGTGATCTCTTGTTCAAACACATCGATAAGAGCACGGCCCGTCCTCAGGAATCCCCGCCCAACAATGAGGGGAACTCGAGGATCAGCATCGAAATCAACAACAACGAAGTCAGCTGGAAAATGGAACTTTCCTACTTTCACAAATACATCCTCGGCGATGCCAAGAGGACGCGAGATAGAACGATCTGCAAGCTCAAGAGTCATGCAGGTAGGAATAAGTTCCGGAAGAGAAAGTTTCTTCCATACTGAGTAAGGCATCAGATTGATGCTTGCACCAAGATCGGCAAGGGCAAAGCATTCAATCATCCCAGGAAAAACACAAGGAAGAAGAAATTTTCCGGGATCTCCTAGCTTCTCGGGAAGCTTTTTTAACAAGACTGCTGAGCAATTCTCATTCAAAGGAGTTTTAGCCATTTCAAACAGCTTTTCCTTGTTGCTCAACATATGTTTCAGAGTAGATGCAAACTTGGGCATCAACATGATGGCATCCGCGAAGCTTATGTCAAAGTGAAGCTCTTGGAAAATTTGAAAGAATTTTTCCATCTGATGACTAGCTTTCTCGCGGAGCTTTTGCTCATGTAACCGTGAGGATAAGGAATAGAAGCTTTTGCGACGGCCTCCTCTTTTAAAGCCTGACACCGTCACTTGAAAATAAGAAATTTGGCTTCTGTGTCGTCACAAAATGCTCCAACGGCATCGCAGTTAAGCAGTGACGCCGTCACCTTGTATTTCAGCAGCTTGAGTGTCTCAATTCTTGACTTGGCCATTTTCTTCATATATCCGCGACTTTTCGTCCAAATAAGTGTCATTACAACAATTTGCCTTCAAGAGACCTAAAAAGTGAAAAGGAACGATATTAAGTAATAACGGATACAAAAGAGATCAAATAAGGGCTTAAACGACCCCTCAAAAAGGTACATTTTAAAACCTTATCAAATATCCCTACACTTGGTATTTGCTTATCCTCAAGCAAATGTGCTTTTAGCCAATTAATTTATAAGTTAGGGGTTATGAAGCATTGGTTTAAAACAGTCCACAACACATATAAGCCCCGCAAAAGTCATAACAAGCACGGAAATTACATACTAGCACCTCACATGGGGTGTTTGGATACTCACATCTCTCTCGGGTGTATATGAAATATAACAAGTTGGAAATGAAAGATAAACGCTCATTAACCGGTCCTAGTACATAGATTACCATAGGCTTGAGAATAGATCAAACCTCCATCGGTTTGGCGTAAGCACCTAGGAAAGACTATCAAAGAGGTCTTTAAAGGGTTGTAATGTTAGGCTTACAGTAGGGAAACAAAGGGTTTGGTGGGATAGGCTATTTAGCGGTGGCAAGTCAAAAATCTCTATGTTACAAGCATACGAAGAATGGTGTTGCTAAGCCAAGACTCGACACTCTAAAATCTAGATAACTGAAACAAACAAACATAAATTTAAAGGATAGATGTAGGATGGTAGCCCGTATGTTTTTTTTCTTTGAACACTCTATTTTTTTTCTTTTCTCTTTTTCTATTTTTTTTTCGATTTTTTTTTCATACACTTTTACTCTACCATCCTCTATGGTAACATCAAAATGATAGGGATTTATAGGCACATCCCTACACTTGAGTTTTTTTATTACTCTAACACTAACTTGACCCGAATTGAAAAGATCAAAACACTTGGGGTACAATATTACGCAAATAAGGGAATTTAACGTTCCTTTCCAGTCATTTCATAAACTTTAACTTTTTTCCCATGAGTCCCAGTCGTCCCAAAACTGTGTATAAAAGATATGACTCGACTTAGCTACTCATGCAAGCAACTAGATAATTGAACTAAGGGTTTAGGGTGATAACAATAATGCGCTAAAAGTGAGTGCATACAAGGTAGGCTAAGGTGATTTGGGTGTGTATTTGGGGGTGGGGTGTAAACAATGCTCTTCATTGATATTCCGGAAAAACCGAAACATCACGAGAACCGCGAAAAGGATAGGCTCTGAGGGGTTAACTAGGGGTATCATGTACTAAAGATGAGTACAACGCAAAGGTGTGGGGGAATTACTCAACCGATGTGGAAGAAGTAATTAAATTACGAGTATCAAACAAGGGTTATCCTAATGCCTCTTATCATTTAGTTATTCCTAACTACACAAGTGTAGTCTTACTAGCGATCTCGGGATGCATCACAAAACAAGTTCTAGAATCTAATATACTACCGGTTCACACTCTAAGCATTAAAGATGAATGCTTTAATTCCTACTAATCTAAGGGTGATCCTCACATTTTGGGTGGAATTTAGGTGGTAAAGGGTTTTTTGTGCTAGTCATGCAACTTCCTATCCGTGAGACGCTTTTGTTAAGACTAATGGCCCACTCCTATATGTCATAAAAAATTTTAAATTTGGTGCCAAAATTACCCTAACCGACATTTTCTCATGGTTTATTACACAAATACAATTGGACAAAGCAAATAATCAAGGATAAGCATAGTTTCAAAGTTCCCGTTTTGTTTTCCCTCCCTACACTTAAACTAACATTGTCCCCAATGTTCCCCGAAAGTATCAAAGTTATGATAATGGAAGGTAATTAAAAACGAAAGAAACTAGTACTCCCCTGATTAGCTCGGTAGGATCCGTGTGTGAAGTAGTGGTTAAATCCTTTCCAAGAAAAATGTATGCGTGAAAAGCTTCTTCCAATATTTTGTTTCTTCTTCTTGATAAATAAAACCTGCACATTTGAAGAAAACAAATGAAACCTTCGCGTAAAATCGGCGGTAATAATATATATAAGACTCTAATAAACTAGGATATAATGCTTGTGGAATAGATGTTTATAGAATTTCTGGAAAATTAAGACCTGGAAAATTCCAAAAATTTATAAGTAGCTCAGAAAATGAGAAAAAAGTAATCCGTTGTTTTTACTCCTTACTGACGCCGTCAGGTTGCGATCCTGACGCCGTCAGGTTATCCTGACAAAAACTGGTCTGCGATTTTCTGGAAAAAATTCTGGAAAATTTACATCTTTAGAATCTGGAAAATTTTCTGCAAAACATCCATTATGACTCGATACAAGCATTTGACTTGAACAAACACACATATATATCTTTTAATGAATTGCTATTCTCATGTTTACGTTTCTTTGAAAACGTGTGTAATCCTCCCTACACTTATCCTTTATGTAAAATACCTTTATATGCAATTAAGACGAGGTTAAAAACAAAATAAAGCATTTTTACAAATTTAAACATGAGAATAAACGATCAATAAAAGATATATGACACTAATAAGCAAACAATTAAGCATGGGTTGCCTCCCACGAAGCGCTTTTCTTTATTTAAGAGTCTTGTAGCTAGACTCGTAGTCGTGCTCCTACGTAACTTCATTACCGTCACCTCCTTCGTCATGACAGTCTCTATTGGGGGATTCCATGTTGTAGAAGTGCCCTATGATGCACCTTTCTAAGAGTTCGTCCTCTCCCCACTCGGTTCTATATTTCGGTCCTAAGTTCAAGCAATCCTTATAGAATCCGAAAATCTTAGCCATAACATAATCTACTCCCTTTTCCTTATCCTCCTCATTCCTATAATAGACCGATAGTTTAAGTTCCTTTTCATCATTAGAGAGTGATGAAAACTTCTCAATCTTAAACGGCATTTGGTAAGCTATGTCATCGGTCTCATCCTTGAATCGCACTATTCCTAATGAGGGATCATAAGTCATCCCGGTGTTTTCTATGAAAGGTTTTCCTAGAATAACGTGGGACAAGCTAGGATCTATGGCCGTGATAATATCATCCACAATTATGAAGTCCGTAGGAAACGTGAAACTACCTACATAAATAGGCAATCCCTTAACTCTACCAAGAAAATTGCACCTATCCCTAGGATTATCGGGGTCTTGCCTAGTTGGGATAGGCTTCTTCATTACCCAATTATAGTAGGTGCTAGTCATTATGTTTATTGGTGATTTGTGGTCAATGTAGGCCTTTTCCACGAAAAGGTGTCCTATGCAACATGGTATGTTAAGATTCCAAGGGTTCCCAAACTTGATTCTAGGGCTTTTCCTAACATACATGTGACGGAGGTCACGCACTAAGTGAGGGTGGCGAGATAGCTCTTCTTCCGTAGGAAACTTATTGAAATAGTCATTGTCTACTTCATCCACTTCCTCGGTTGTTTCATTATCCTCAAGTATATGGCCCTCTTCATCATTTGTTCCATTGGGTTTTACTACGGTGATGGTATTGACGAATTGGACGTGTTTAGTTAACTTACTTGGGTCCTTAATCTCTACACCGGAAGGCTCGGGAGTTGAGATAGCATTAACCTTCCTATCACTATTGGTCATGGCTTTCAAGAGGTTATCTATCTTTCTATCCATCTCGGCTTGTTGTTGGTTAAAACGGTCCGAGAGCTTAGCTATTTGAGCTTCTTGGGATGCGACTAGGTGTTGCAACATCCCCTCAATGTTTTGTTGGTTAGGACCGTGAGATGGGGGCCATGAAAAATCATTGGAAGTGAATTCTTTGGTTTGTCCCCAATAGAAGTCGGGCTTGCCCTTCCATGCTTCTCGGGTTTCATTGAAATTCCTAGGTCCGGGTATTGTAGGGAATCTTCCTCCCATTCTATTAATACGCGAGGATGCTTAGTCAACGGAGGCATGTTCGGGGGATCGGGTGCAAGTGCGCGTGTTATGAGGATCACTACACGGCTCACACGAGGAAGAAACTTTGTTCACATGGCGTGAAGACTTGGGATTTTCGTAGGAACTCATTAGGAATTTAACTTGATCTTCAAGTTCGATCATCCTACGGTCGGAAGATTGTGAGTCAATGGGAGGCAAGGAGATTGCCTTAACGGTTTTGGGCAACTCACGGGGGTCATTCCAACTTTCGTTGTCATAGAGAGCAAGGTCCTCCATTATACCCCATGATTCTTCCGCGGTGAGATCACTAAGTTTTCCACCGGCCGCTTGGTCAATGGATCACTTTGTGGGGAAGTTGACATGATCATAAAAGATTTGGACTTGGAGCCAAAGATCAATGCCGTGATGAGGGACTTTATGGAGTAAGTCCTTGAATCGAGTCCATGCTTCGTAGAGAGATTCACCTTGACGTTGTTGGAACATCAAGATGTCATTCCTAAGCTTAGTGGTTCTCCCTGGTGGGAAAAATTAAGCAAGGAAGCGAGAGGTAAGATCATCCCAACTTGAGATGGAGCCGGCGGGAAGTCGCTCAAGCCAATTACTAGCTTGGTCCCGTAGAGAGAATTGGAAGAGACGCAGGCGCGTGGTCTCCCGAGTAGTAGCATCAAGGTCAATGGAATCGACAATTTTGAGGAAATCCCTCAGATGCTGATTAGGATCTTCGGAACGAAGTCCATGGAATGCACATCCGTTTTGCACCAACCAGATGGTGTCGGATCGCAGGGCCGTAGTTTGGGCTTGGTCGGGAAGCTCAATGGTGTTCCTATAGCCTAGGTGGCTTGGTCTTGAGTATTCACCAAGAGTACGGGCTCTTGGCGGGTCATTTAGTGGTAGGTTGATGAATGGTGGTTGGTTATCACCTTCCATGATGAAAAGTGATGGAGTTACGAACAAAGGTCACGAAGAAGGGGGATAGAATATGAGAAAGCTAAAAATTGAGAAAAATTTACTTGATAGGAATCAAGCAAAGAAACCTAAACGAGGTGGATTACTAACTAGCTATTCTATTCCCCGGCAGCGGCACCAAAAACTTGATAACGCTACACGCGTCGTTCGGGGTCAAAGGAACTTCCTTTTCTTCGAGCAAGTTTTATAACACCCTAGGCAGTGAACCTAATGTTGTAGTGTAGTATTAGGGTAAGCCACGGGTATTGATATCGTTCTCTAGGGGAATAGGAATGCTAGTGAGAAGTTACTACGCTAAGATTGGGGTTGAGGAAGATTATTTTTTTATCTTTTTATGTTTTTTAGGAAATGGAAAGGTACAAATCTCGGGGTTTGGATTTGGGGGTTGGTATTTCTATCGATTACTCTACTTATCTAATTATCTAATCTAAGGTGTATGTAGTCTATGTCTAATTATTGTGTGCTCGTATGATAGTTTAAAGATATGTTCACTTAGGTTTTATTACTCCTTAATTATCTCCTATTGATGGTTGAATTGTCACGTCCTTATTCTTAATCGCGTTGTGTGTCTAAAGTCGTAGGGTATGCGTTTATCCCTAACTCTTTGAACTTACCAAAGGGTCTCGTCTACAAAACCCTCTAGGGATTATAAACTCTAACTCTAAGGCACTCTTTGGATGGTTTAGCCAACAACCGCTCTAAGTGCTATAGCCCAAGGTTCACAAAGATTAATCAAGCATTAATTACACAACGAATGACCTATCTCATTACTAGATCATTAATCAATTAAGATAATAGACAACCAATCAATATTTAATAACTAAGTTTCATATTCCCTAAGCAAACACACAAGTAAATTAGCCGGACATGGAGAACATGCAAGCATACACACAAATAATTGAAGACATAATTGAATTAATGAAGTAAAACACTTATCTTGATGTAAGATAGGGTTTGGAACCCTAAAATACTGTACAAGACAGCCTTGGTTCGGTTTAGGTTTTTACTCCAAAAGACTACACACTAAAACTAAAAAATTCGGATGCTATATATAATATTACAATCGCGACGGCGTCACCTTATGATTTGTGACGCCGTCGGGTCGCCGTCATTAGGGTTTCATCTTGGCCACGTTAGTCTTGCGACGGCGTCACCTTGTGCTTGTGACGTCGTCCTCTTCAACTTCTGACGCCGTCTGGATCAAATCTAGGTCGTCTGAGTTGCGACGGCCTACTCTTTTAAAGCCTGACACCGTCACTTAAAAATAAGAAATTTACCTTATGTGTCGTCACAAAATGCTCCGACGGCGTCGCTGTTAAGCAGTGACGCCGTCACCTTGTATTTCAGCAGCTTGAGTGTCTCGATTCTTGAATTTGGCCATTTTCTTCGTATATCCGCGCCTTTTCGTCCAAATAAGTGTCATTACAGCAATTTGCCTTCAAGAGACCTAAAAAGTGAAAAGGAACGATATTAAGTAATAACGGATACAAAAGTGATCAAATAAGGGCTTAAACGACCCCTCAAAAAGGTACATTTTAAAACCTTATCAGGGGGTATTCAAAATTGCCTATGACATTGTTGGTTTTAAATTCAACATTACTGAGATCCCCTACCCACTGTGGTGCAAACTGAAGAGATTGTGTTCTTGCCATTTCCATTAAAAGGTTTTAAGGTTTTGAAAAAATATCTTGACAAGAACAATCAAAGAGTTTTAAATCTCTCAAGTTTGTGATGAAAAACTTTTATAAATGTTTACAGAGAAGGTTTTTCAGAAAAAGGTTTGATGAACACAAAGATTTCTGGGTTTGAAAGAGTATTTTGACAGCGTTTTGTTGCAGAAATACTTTGTGTGTGTTTTAATGATTTTGTGAGGGGTATTTATAGAGTGATGAGAGGGGTAGTTTATGCACAAATGTGGATTTGTAAAGTCAGTTTTTGAAAACGTTTCGAATTTCCACATTTAATGTCACCACTCCACTGAATCTCGGTTTTCAAGGAACAGTTGCAGTGCACAGTAAAAGTGTATTTTTGCAACAATAAAATATCCACAAGATATGGGCATTTAATGGCAAATGGGATGAGGTAAGTTTGAGGGGCCCCTGACAGTAAGATAGAGAGACATATATTCCTATATTTAATTGGTGTGTTTACCAACCTAGGATATTTAAGTAACTACTACTTGGTGCATTTAGTTACTCATTCAATGCTCAATATCAAGAGTCAGGGTCCTTGAATGAGTCTTACTCATTTAGTGAGAGGGTTGTTTTTGAGATTTTTTTTCAGGGAGGATGAACCATTTTAGGGAAAACTTACTGAGATTGAGATTGGTTTTCAGGTTGCTGACTTTCAATGTCTAGCATTCCCATGCTTTCAGTCTCCTGAAGGTAGGTTCATCTAAGGGTTTGGTGAAGATATCAGCAAGTTGATATTCAGTAGGGATGAAATGAAGCTCTATGTCTTCTTTCATTATGTGGTCCCTGATGAAATGATATCTGATATCAATGTGTGTTGGTTCTTTGGTGAAGGACAGGGTTGTTGGAGATTGCAATGGCACTAGTGTTGTCACAGAAGATGGGTACCATTTTGTAGTGGATGTCATAGTCACTGAGTTGACTTTTCATCTATAATACATTGGCACAGCATCCTACAGCAGCAACATACTCAGCTTCGGCTGAAGACATAGCCACTGATTGTTGCTTTTTAGCACTCCAACAGACCAGTTTTCCTCCAAGAAATTGACAAGACCTTGAGGTACTTTTTTTGTCTATGTTGCAGCCAGCATAATCAGAATCAGAGTATCCTTTGAGGTCAAACCCTGAGCACTTTGGATAGTAGAGTCCAAGGCTTGGAGTTCCCTTCAGGTATCTTAGTATTCTTTTGGCTGCAGTGAGATGGGATTCTTTGGGATTGGACTGATATCTTGCTATTAGGCAGACTGAGAATTGTATGTCTGGTCTGGAAGCAGTGAGATACATCAGTGAGCCAACAATCCCTCTGAAATGGGTTTGATTGACTGATTTGCCAGTGAGATCAGGTCCAAGGTTGTTAGGAGGGACCATTGGTGTCTTCACTAAGGCGCAGTCAAATATCTCATATTTCTTCAAGAGATTTCTGGTGTATTTCTCTTGACTAATGGAGATTCCTTTATCAGTTTTCCTGATTTGTAGTCCAAGGAAGTATGTGAGTTCACCCATCATGCTCATTTCAAACTTCTTTGTCATCAATTTTTCAAACTGTTTGCAAAGAGTGTAGTTTGTTGAGCCAAAGATGATGTCATCAACATATACTTAGACCAGTATCACATCTTGTTTTGTCATGTAGATAAACAATGTGTTGTCTATCTTTCCTCTGACAAACTTGTTTTGAATCAGGAAGGCTGAGAGAGTTTCATACCATGCACTGGGAGCTTGCTTTAGTCCATAAAGGGCTTTATCAAGCTTGCAGACATAGTCAGGGAATTCACTACTCTCAAAGCCAGGAGGTTGCTGAACATACACATCTTCCTTGAGTTCACCATTCAGGAATGCACTTTTTACATCCATTTGGTAAACTTTGAAGTTCATGTAGGTAGCATATGCAAGGAAGATCCTGATGGCTTCCATTCTTGCAACAGGAGCAAATGTCTCATCATAGTCAATGCCTTCTTGTTGACTGTAACCTTTGGCTACAAGTCTGGCTTTGTTTTTAATGACAATGTCGTTTTCATCAGTTTTGTTTCTGAAAACCCACTTCATTCCTATGACAATGACATCCTGAGGACATTTGATCAAGGTCATGACCTTGTTTTTATCAAACTGTTGAAGTTCTTCTTGCATGGCCTGAACCCAGCTTGGGTGTTTTAGAGCCTCAGTGACACTTTTGGGTTCTATTTCTGATAGGTAATCAGCATATAGACATTCATTTGCTGAAGCTGCAGTTAGTTTAGCAGCCATGCTTCTTGTAAGCATGCCCTCAGTGGGTTCACCAATGATGTTTACAAGCTCAATGTCCTGAGATTTTGTCCACTTACTTTGTGGTCTAGGATCTGAGTTTGAAGAGGTCACTGGAAACTCAGGAGTGAGTTCAGGTGCAGGAGCCACAGAATCATTAAGATCATATGTTGAGATTTCTTGTTCAGGTTGGGGTTCTTGAATCACAGGTTCCTGAACATTTGGTTCAGTGTTACCTATCCCAGCAGGGACTGATTGATTATTAATGAATTCACTGATAGTTGGTTGGGGAAGGTTGTGAGGTAAGACATAATATGAAATGTCAGCATCAGCTTGGTATGAGGAATTGATTTCAGTGTCATACTCATCAGGAGGATATCTTGATGAGTTATCAATTCCTATTTCCTCCACTGAGGTGTTGGTGAACCTGATGCTTTCAGAACTCTCATCAAAGGTGACATGAAAGGTTTCCTCAACTTGTTGTCTCCTTGTGTTAAATACCTTGAAGGCTTTGGAGATCAGTGGGTAACCTAGAAAGTATCCATCATCAGCTTTAGCATCAAACTTCCCTATATGATCCTTGTGGTTATGAATAAACATAGGACATCCAAACACATGAAAGTAGCTGATGTCAGGAAGTCTACCTTTGAATATCTCATATGGGGTTTTGTTATGTCTTTTGACAATGATTGACCTGTTTTGAGTGTAACAGGCTGTTTTGACTGCTTCAGTCCAGAAATGTTTTGATAGAGCTGAGCCATTTAACATAGTTCTAGCAGCCTCAATGAGGGTTCTGTTTTTCCTTTCAGCTACCCCATTTTGTTTAGGGGTGTAAGGAGATGAAACTTTTTGGGAGATTCCATTTTCATCATAGAAAATCTCAAGATCTTCATTTCTGAACTCAGTACCATTGTCAGTTCTGATTTGTTTAACAGTAATGTCATTCTGGTTTTCAATGTTCCTGATGAATGACATTATAGTGTCAGCTGCATGACTCTTTTTGGAAAGAAAGTATACCCAAGTGTATCTTGAAAACTCATCAACAATGACAAGTGTATACTTCTCATGTTGGATTGATCTAGGACTGACTGGTCCAAAAAGATCCATATGCAGGAGGTGAAGGCAGCTTTTGATTGAGAAATTTTGTTTTGTTTTGAAAGATGCTCTTTGGTGTTTGCCTTTTTCACAGGCTGAGCATGGTTTATCTTTTGCAAAAACCAGTGATGGTAAGCCAATGACCTTGTTTTGTTTTGCCAAGTTGTTGATGTTTTTTAAATTTAAGTGTGAGAGACTCTTGTGCCACAGCCAGTTGATAGTTTCAGTGGCTTTGGCAAAGAGACAAGTTCCATTTTGAGAGAGTGTTGACATGTTTAAGACATAAACATCATCTCTTCTAGGAGCTATCAACACAACTTCTTTGTTGGCATTGAAAATGGTTCCTTATTTGTCATTAAATTGCACAATGTACTTTGCGTCACAGAGTTGACTGACACTGATGAGATTGTATTTGAGACCATTGACATAAGCTATTCTAGAGAAAACTATTCCATTGCAGTATACTGAACCTAGGGCTGAGCGTCGGTCATAAACCGACCCGAACCGAACCGAACCGAGAAAACCGAGGACCGAAAACCGTGAAAAACACGAACCGAAACCGAACCGAATGTTGTCGGTTCGGTTCGGTTTTCGTCGGTTCGGTTTGGTTTTCGTCGGTCTAGGTGTATTTTGGCATGTTTTTGTCGGTTTTGGGCCGAACCGAACCGAACCAAAACCGAAAGCATGTAAACCTTGAAACCGAAACCGAACCGACGGGCTGTCGGTCCGGTTCGGTTTTTGTCGGTTCGGTCGGTTTCGTCGGTCCGGTTCGGTTTTGAACCTTCGGTGCTCAGCCCTAACTGAACCATAACCTTCAGTGGGACATGATGAGTTATCACCAAATACTACCTTGGGTTCTGGTTCCTTTACATATTTGTGCAGATACTCCTTAACACCAATCATGCTTCTTGAGCATCCACTATCTAGATGCCAAATAGGCTCCCTAGCGTATCTCTGCACAAATAGTAAACTGGATTAGTTTCTCTTGTTGACCCACATACTAGTGGGCTTGGGCCTAAAGGTCTGTTTGAATTTGGCAATTGACTCATGGTCAGTGGTTGAGTGCATTGTGCTACCGCAGGTTTTGCATTTGGAGACTGAGGATGACTTAGTGATCCTGGGTTGCTTGGAACTTCTCCTTGCTTGGATGACACTGTCATGCTGGGATGTCTCATGAGCTGGATTTCCGTAAATCTCACAGCATGTGTTCATGAGACAGTCATCAGGATGATGATCATTAAAGCCACAATGTGGGCAAGGAGGAAAGGGTTTTGCTCTAAACTTTTGAGCAGATTTGGAGGTTGAAGCATACTGATGACCAACTTTGGTATAGTTTGCTTTACTGAGTGAACTTACATATTGTAAGTGATCAGAAGTTCTATGATCATCCTTTTTGCAGATCATACAAAAAAGGATTCTATAGCAGTTATGTAAAACCCTAAAAATATAAACGCATAATAAGACTATTTTACCCTTGAAATCAAAAGTTACTAAATACGGAAAATACATTTATATTCGTTTAACGAAATTAAAACCTAACTTACGAATAATTAAAAACTTAACTAATATGTGTATGTGATCGACTTTGTACGACGAAAGTTAAACGTCTCGCTAAAGTGTTGGACCGATTAGTTGGGCCTTGTCTTTCGTTATTTGGGAAACAACTTGGGCCGTTTGTTTTGTTTCGTTTGGATCAATGGAGCCGAGAGCCAAGAGAGCCCAAAGGGGCGTGGGTTTTGTTGTGTTCGGTTGGACCAAGCCGAAACCCAACCCACTCAAAGCCCTAAACCGAAATTTTCACCACATATATATACAAACTCATAAACATAATTTGGAACCCTAGTTTTGCCTCTTCTTTCTTTTTCTTCCCATTCGGCCGAAACCCTAAACCATTGGAGTCGAGATTTTTGTTCCAACAAGCTAAGGTATAACATGTTTTATTCGTCTTCCTTTAATACACCTTACGTTAGTATATGTTGTATCATGTTTGTATTAGTCGAGTTGTGTTTTTCTTTTGTGGCCGAACCGTACGAAACCAAGAACAAACCATAATGAATTGAACCTTGTTAAGAGAACATGTATGTAATATGTATTATATGAATTTGTATTAATTATGTCGAGCCACTATGAAACCGAACCACATATATAGATGTTATCATGCCTAATAAATTCGAAACCCTAATTGGAATGAAACCCTAAGTGTAATTAATGGTCTAAGCATGTAATTATGATGGTTTTAATAAACCCTAAAACTGGACAGCATCATATGTCGAATTTGTGTGTGTTATAGATCCAATTTTATAAGTGCAATAATCTGGGTTTTTGTGGGAAAAGTTTATTTTATGTCTTAGTTAAGTTTTCCAAGTGGTTTGGTCGGATTTGGAGTTGTCTAAGTCGTATTTTTGAATTTTACAAAATCAAGTGTCAAAGCTGAGAAAACGGGTCTGAAATTTAGTTGTATTGTTTGATTTTTCATTTTCAAACCATAAGGAATTGGGAGCTCTCCTTTTACAGGAGTGATATTTATGACATAAATGAATTTCTGGGAGTTTTGAGAATTTTTCCAAGGTGTCTAAACAGGTCCAATAAGTGTAAACTTTTAAGGTGTATTTTCTGATTACTTTCTGGACAGGTCTGGACTTGTGATTTTCCATAGGCCATTTGGCATAGATATAGAACCCACCAATTTTTGTAGAGTCTCTTAACTCATATGGGAACCCTTGTAATTTTGCTTGATTTCATTTGAGCTAAGTAAGTATTTTATAAAAATCGCTAAAGTCTGGTCCGAATATGAGTTTAAGAAACTGAAAGATAAAATATGATATCAATAGGTAACACACTTACAAATGCATAAGAAGCTTATAAAATGAGAATATACTTATAACTCTAAGAGTATTAATGAGATTAATCCGTTATAACATTAATGATGCTAATAAGTATTAAATAAATCATAATCCGTGTAGATTCGTTGAAGGAGACGCGACGTTGTATCTTCGTGATTCACTCGTTCATTTGCTTTTCTCTCAATTGCTTCAAGGTACAGATATTCTGACCTTTTCAGTAAAGGTTCCTTATGACGTTCTTTTCGTTAGCTTTTCTATTTTACTTATTAGGGTTTCCAATGCCATTGCTATGAACCCTTTCCTGATTGTTTGACCGGTTGCTTATCTGCACTTATGTTTTATTGAACCATGCGATACCTGATTTGAACTGTATGTTAGGAAGACTTTGATATGCACATTTGTTGAACCTTGCTATGTTTGATTATGAATATTTGATTATGAACTTCTAGATATGAATGTATGATTTGTGATTGTGATATGAACTTCTGACCTTTGTTATATTTGAATATGAACCTTATGATATGAGTTATCTGATATGTTATTTGCTGAACCTTGTGTTTGATTAAGACCTGTGTCATAATTGAAATGTTGTTTGACCTAAGTTAGTTTGACACCCGAGCCAAATAATAACTAGTCATGGGGGTTCCATGTCCGTGTCAGTGATGCACCATTGACATGACTCTAGGGCAGTAGAGTGAAGTTCTGCCACGTCCCTTATCTATTATTTGTTATGAGCTCAAGTTATATTATATTATCAATATATGTTTGTGGGGCATATGGATGCATCCTAGATCTGATCAGTTGTCCGATATGATTTGTTTAGATGAATGATGTCGTGTGCAATACGCATCTTCATAAAATTCTGGGAGCTCGCTACTCCGTATTATTTTGAGATTGTTTCTATATAGTTATGATGTTTTTGATATGATATGTTTTGGGCTCGTGGTAGTTAACAAAATCTTTATTTGTTATTTTTATGTTAAGTATTCTGATTATGTTTCGGTATGTTCAAGTGTTTATGATTATGTGATGGACTTATTATATGTTATTATATATGTGTATGCTTTTGTATGTGTATGTGACTACCGTCTACTATGCTAGGTTATGATTAATATGTTTAAATATGATTCATATGCTGTCATCTGATGTTATGTTAGTTTATCGTTATGTGAATTCGTTGATCTGCAAGATGAATGTGCTAGTGTACAATTGAGTGTTTTGGAAGTTTAGTATGTATGATGGTTCAGTTATTTTATGAACTTTGCCTATACGTTAGGGTATCTATCTGCTTATGTTTGATCTGCCATGTTAAAACTCTGCTGATGTTAGGATTTGATCTGAGAACTGGTTTAGCTTATGATATTTGTTTTGATAATTGCTAATGGCTATGATATGTCTTTTGCTTATTTAGTTATAGTTGTCTACTGTGTTTTCTATCTGTGTGTGTGACTGACATGTTTTGACCGTTGTTAGTACTTCCGCTGTTATGATACTTGTTATGTTTTCATCTAAGGCTTTTAATTTGTGCCATTGCCATGCTCACTTATTAATTAATTGCTTCCGCTTTCCTGTAGATATCTGTTTGGCTTGCATGTCTTTTGACTTCCTGATTTGATTGTATGACATATATGTTATATGAATGCCATGATTATTTTCTAGGAATTGTTTCCGTTAGTCCTTAGACTTTTCGTTTGGTTTATATGTAATCTATTTTCTTGATATGTTAAGTGTCTGGTCATTTTGATGTGTTTGCGTTGGAGTCATCAATATGCTATGTGTTTGTCCTTGATTGCTAATTGTTGTTCCGGATTTCTGTGCAATTGTGTTTCTGCAGAATCCTCAATGATTCATTATTCTCGTTCCGCTACGATTTTGTTATTCGTTTCTTTGTTCAATTCGTATTTATGTTTTTGTTTAGTTTTCGTTTTTGTTATATCTGTTCACTGGGCTTTGTAAGCTCAGCCGCATTTTCTTTTCCTGCGGCAGGTATTTTAAGCATTCAAGATGAGCTCTTGGGATAGCTGATCTGGGTTGAGAGTAGAGACGAAAGCAAGATTTGACCATAGAGATCTTAGAATTATTTTTGTTATTAAGTTATTTATGTTTTCTTTTGAAAATTTCGTAAAGACTTTCGTTTTTGTATAGTACTTAAAGTTCTGATATGAAACCGTATTTGCGATATCTTTACCCTTGTCGGGTTGGGGTGTTACAAGTTATCAGTGGTATGACTTGTATAGTGGCATAAATCACACTTCTGTTTGGGCTTGTTGGTGGATTTTGACTTTGATGAACTAGAGGAGGCTGATTTAGTTTCCTTGATTGAATCAGGAGCTTTTTCGATGGATTCCATCTTATCAGTCAACTTCCTCACAAGTTCAGTCAGTTGCTGAATTTGGTCAGATTCAGTGGGGATAGAGGATGTGGAAGTCTCAGTAGGGGTAGATTCTTGTTGAATTGGTTTTGATGGTCTTTTTAGGATGGTTCTACCAAGTCCAGACCTTTCTTTTGGTGAGTGTGGATTGAATTGTAATGGAGTAAGCTCAGAGCTAGGAGCAGCACCCTGAAGAGGTTACAGGGATGGAAGTGGTGCTTGAGATTCTGCTTCAGACTCGGAGATGTGTTCAGTACTCCTAGGCACATCAGGGAGTCCAAGCATGCTCTTTAGAGCTTGACTTCAGGCTCTAGAATTCTTACAGAATCGAAATTAGGAAGCTTACTATCAGGATTAACCCGTTCAATCCAATCACTGGGCTTGGGAATAGTCAACACATTGGTAATCATGCCACCTGACACAAATGGTTTGGGAGACTGGTCTTTGTTGTGAGAGTCAGGGAGATGATCTTCACCTATGACTCTCTTTTTGCTACTGGGGGCTCCCACAACATCAAAGACTCTTGGATTCTTAGCAGTCCAACTAGAAATGATATCATTTTCTTTCTTAAGTTCATCTTGAAGAGCCTGATTTCTTTTAACTAATTCAGTGTTTTGAATTTGCAAAGTGATAGCCTCAAGCTTATTTTGTTTTAAAAGAAGCAGTTCATCCCTACACTTGTTTAGTTCAAAACTTAGCTTGTTATATTTTGAAAAAAGATTTAATCGTTGCTCTTCTACAAACTTAAGGTCAACATTGATATAGTTCATATATGACTGCCAATCAGAGTCATCATCCATAGAAAGTAAAATATTTACCTTCTTCATTGTGATGTTGACCCACTCTCCATTCCTGGCATGATTTTTCCCAACAACTAGCTTGTCCTCTTCTGAGAGGGCCATCAGTGCACTGACATGCACCATTTCATCATCAGAAGACACTGGCTCTTCATCCCAGTCGAAGGTTTCAGCAACAAGGCCTTTGTTTTTACCCTGCACAGATTGAACACTTTTTGTTGTTTCTGAGGGACTGGCCTCAAGCAATGCAAGCTTAGCTTTGACTTTCCTATACTTAGCTTCAAAATCAACTGTTTTGTTTTGATCATATTTGTTTTGAAAATTTTTATGAGACTGATAGATTTTTGGTTGAAATTTGCTAAAGCCTGAGGACTGATTTGACCCTGATGGTTTATACGAGGGTTCAGAAATTGTTTTTGAAAAACAGTCTTTTGCAAAATGACCTCTTTTGTGACACTTAAAGCATTCAGTGTCCTCATTTGCTTTAGCATTTGAAAAACCTTTGTTTCTTTTTATAAACCTCCGAGAGTTAGCAAGGAGTGCCCTTTCCTGAAATTCAACGTTCAGGTCATTTAGGTACTCCGCACTTGATCTCTCATCAGGCTCATCATCTGAATTTTCTTGGAAATCTTGAACCACATTGTTAGAATAGAAAGCAGTTGATATTGGTGTTGAAGTGGTGGTCAGGGACTTCTTGCCTTCCTGAGACCTTTTTAAGTCAGGGTATCGTCTGTTGATGAGGTTTTCCTCATAGAAAAATTTCCCATAAATTTCAGGAAGTTCAAGATTCTGGATATGATTAGCATTCCTAAGTCCCTGAGAGAAATTCAGCCACTTCTCAGGGAGACTATTGACAAAACCAACATTGATTTCATGTTTGGACAACTTAACACCATCATTAGCCAGTTCATTTAAAAGAGTTTTGTACCGGGTGTAAGTTTGAGACAGAGTTTCTGAGTCCTTAGCCCTGAAGGTGTTATACTCAAGTTTCAGGTCCATTATCCTGTTTTCCTTGGTATCAGATGGGCCTTCATGGCTATGGACTAGGTCATCCCAGGTTTGTTTAGTTGTACTACAGCTTATAACTGACTCCATAATATCATCAGGAAGACATGATATGATGATACTTTTGAGTCTTTGGTCCTGGTTGACCACTCTCCTTGATTGGCTCCAAACAGTCAAGTTTATCACACAAGCTAACCACTTGTGAATGGTCAACCATGATAAAATTCAAACAGCTCAGAAACCAATACAATTAAGATCTGGAGAGTATAGTGTTACCTCAGGTCGTTAAGTCCCACGGAGGATTAATGGTGTTTAACACGTTCAGATGTCGAATGATCACTAAGGATAGTGATCAGTAAGGATTTTGATTGATAACTACACTACTGATTGATTGGAATGGATTTTGGATACAGAATTGTAAAGCACAACAATCAGATTAAATAAACTTAAACGAATACGTTTATTAAATTTACGTAAACGTATAAAATAAAACGTGAGTTTTAAAAAATTAAAAGACTTATAAATATGAAAATGATATTTTTGGAATCCTAAAAATAAAAGAAAATTATTGGAAAAAGAAAATTATTTTTAAAACTATTTATTTAATTATTATTAATTAAAAACTATTTTTAACTATTTAATAATATCCTAAAATATAATAAAATATGAAATAAAGCTAGAAAATTGAAATTATGATTTAGAAAAATCTAAAATATTATAAAACTTATTTTAGAATTGGAAATATATTTTTTTACACTTTTTATCTATTTATTTATTATTAATTATTTAATACTTTTTAACTATTTTAAATTCTAATAAATACTAAACAAGCTAAGAAAATTATGAAACTTTTTCTAAAAATATCCTATGATGACAGAAGGCT